>JACXVO010014059.1:560648-572147 GCA_015501135.1 Hapalochlaena maculosa
TTCGAATCGTTCGTCGCCAGTTGTTATGATGTTGTTCACCAAGTCAGCGGGAGAATAACACGAACGCAGTTATCAGTTGGAACAAATATATTGTCAAAAATATCAGTACAGATAAAACGGAGAGTTGTCTCGATCAACCGCCAGTTACGCGCACACTAATCTCTCTCTCAGTCACTCACCCTACCACTATTTATAACTCCTGTATGGACGAGTCTATTTCATATTGAGTCTCCACAACACATTCGGAGAACGTTTCTTTAACGTCTTTAATGTTTATGCATTTTCATTAACTTTCTTAATCTTAAGAAATTATTCTTGTAAATTGAAGAAAGGAAATCTCTGCTGATTTACCATTTTTTTAGATTCATTAGAACCATACTTTAAGAGAGAGAAACAACTTAAGAATCGCTATAAAAATGAAAAGGAGAATCGCTATAGAAATGAAAAGGAGAAACATTTCTATACAACCGGTGGCGACGCACCTCTACGCATTTATGATTACTCATCTATTTTAAAACATCTTTTCTTGAATATTTTATTAAATTGTAGTTTCTTCATATCTCCGAGATTTTTCCGAATTTTCATAATACTTTATGTATATTTCTTCTCATGCAATTTCAAATTCGAATGTAAGCACCATTTCACTCGCAGGCAAAGCTTTCTGCAGACAACTATGGGAAATTCTTCGACAAAATATATATCAATTGGAGGTGGTTTATTTTCAATCATATATTAATGTCTAAGATGAGAAACAAAAATCGCAAGGAAGGATTGAAATCTCATTAATCAGAAAACAAAAGAAGACATACCATCAAATTCCGTCAGAAACAAAATCAATGATTCCCCTGGGCTAAATGAAAAAAAGATTGACATGTTGCGCCCTACAGTTCAAACTTCTAACATCTTACTATGTCAAGTTTTAGTATTACTAGTTCATTTATTTAAGCTTGCTCGCAGTAGATTAATAGTAATCTTTTGTTGGTTACTCAAGAACATTGTCACATTGTATTTAATTCTTACACACATTGAGCGAAGCAATATACATGTTGGGCACCGATATCACATTTCTTTCGCTACCCAGCAACACATAAAAGTAATTAATGACAATTGATTCACACTTTCTCGGAGGCTGCATAGAACGTAGCACATAATTTCACTCGTAAACTTTAGACGGAATAGGCACCCACGTTTAATAACAATACGTTTTTATCACTGATTCCACACGCTACGAACCTACTATAACACAAGAGTTATCAAATAGGGTTTCGATTTACTAAACGAATTTCTTAGTATCAATTACTTTTAATTATACACATAATTACTAGTAATATGGGGATAAAAACGTTAGCTTCAAAATCAAAGGCGAATGCAAGCAGAATTATATCTTTAGAAAAGAGGGACCATATATCGGAAATCGATGACAGTCTGACAGATGTTGTGTTCATAATAGAATTAAACATATTAAATAGGGATTGAATTAATTAATACGTATTGCATATGCAATTAGAGCAATCATATCAGGAGATTATTTATCATTTGCCAAGGAAAGGGGTAATGCACTAAGAAAGATATCCAGTGATACGTTTGACATGAAAATAGAATATTACGTTTTCTACGAAGCTTTTTTGTGGAAAGAAAATCGAAATATAGCTTAATTAATATTACGCCCTTCTTGAAGAAATATAATCATAGGTTTTATGATTGATGTACGTCTTGGCAGAATGAAAGGATATTTATTAATTAAAATTCATTAAAAATATAACGTGAATAGACAGACTGCTATGTTTGATCTTAAATATGCAGCTATGCATTATACTTCCAAATTACTAAAATATTTCTGATTTTCTTCGGTGTAATATGATACTGAATCGTCGGAAGTGTGAGCTATATATTTCAGATTGATGATTCACATGACCTCAATAACAGCAATAGCAGCTTGATTTTCTTTTCTCCTTCGCTAACCAAATGTAGCATTAAATCCAAATTTAGAGGAAAAATAAATTATCGTAAAGATATGAATTTTATGAGGCATTATGAATACCATGCAATTTCTTATGTGGTTAGAGAAAAATACAGAATGTCGATACAAGTTACTAGAAAAATATCTACAATAAGTTCTGCTTTCATGCAATCATTTCCAAGCTTAAACTGTCTTGGTTAAAACTGCCATTCATTTCTGAAATTTATTCCAGCTTTCGTCAGGGAGTATAGAAATGCATTCATACATGTCTAATTTGGCTGATCAATTAGTATCCGGACATTTGTCAGAGTAACGAAGCTAAAGTATGCAGAAAGAAGCAGCTTGGCATGAACTGACTTTTAGCTCTGCACTAGGTTTGAATATACATTTTTCACACCTGCTAGATATAGCAGTGTTTAGAATGAATCCGTGAAATATGTGATATTTTCATTGACTATGACAGAGAAAGTTGAGTTACGGATCTGCATCAAAATTTGCCGACAGCTTGGTAATACTGCTCAAAGGTCAAGTTTGCCAAAAGTGTTCATCGTTCTGGACACAGTCAATGGGAACTTGTGCAACTGTAATCGGAGTCTCATCTGAGAGCGGTTTTGTCACTTGGCAGTCAGACGTCTCATACTCAAATCTTCAGTGATAAGGAACTAATATGATCCGCAACTAATTTGCATATCCTCTGATATTTCACGGATGGTGATGCGGTAATTACCCCCACCCCACAGTTACTCGCATGCCTACGATACTTTTCTGGGTTCCGTTGGTAGTGTGTTTTCGATATCGAAAGTTTTACAGACATCTTGGAAATATCGGAAACTTCCATATACTTGTGTGCAACTCATGACAACTAAAACCAGCAGCATCAGCAGGAACAGCAGCAGTAGTAACAGCAACAATCCAAAGAGCCGTAGAAATAGAAAAAGCAAACACAGCAAAAGCTTAGACGGGACAGACAATTGAGCAGTATAGTAACAATATAAATGAATGATTTCCTCCCGTTATGAAGTAACTTAGTTACATTGGTGAACATTAGTGTCGCTTTGGCTTCGATTTACACCAAGAAGGACAAGAAGAACATTATCTTCGGTAAAAATGTTATAGTTAAAATTCATAATAACATTAACGATAAAATCAACTCTTGTGGAGGAGTACGAAAAGTGCAGGAATATATATATCCCTAAAAGAAAAAAAACATGCGTACCTGAGTGAAGCAGGAAAAACTCAATAACAGGGATAGAAAAAACCAAGCTTGCTATTCTTTGAGATTTTATACTGTGGTCAGAAGCTCAATCATATACAGATGTGTATCGCTAACGATGAAGAAATGCTTTAATACTTCACACATAAAAATAGAAATGAGTTTCAAGGACATTTAGACAGATATCGATTTTCTCGCACGGGTAAAACTATAATTCTGTGGAAGTTAAGTTCTTCATAGAGGCTTTGTCCAAAATCTCGCAATGGTCCTGTGCAAACAGAATGACCTTGAACAGTCATGCTGAAATTTTAATTATAATATGTACATCACGAAATAAGAATTATATATCAGGTGTTATAAGCGAATACCCGAATTCACTTCTAGAAATTAAATTTATACCAGGAAAACTGTTCCAGGATCAAGTTGGAAATTTTCAACTAGAATTCTTGGACAAGAGCCCCAACGTCAACAAGCTGCCAAACAAAGCACACATTTAAATCGTCGCAGAAGGCAGAAAGGTAACGTTCTACACTTTTGGGTTTAACGTACAGTTTAAGAAATTCTCCCAACAACAACAAAATAAAGCTACAGGAATAGCTGCAACTGCTATTACAACTGCCACTACAAGAGGGACTAAATTTGCAACAAATAAGTTATCCAAATACATATATAAAAGTTATATCTACAGCAGCAGAATCTTAACATAACACTAGCACAAAAAATTTCAGGAGTAGACATAAGCAACACACAACGCTCCGAACAAACGGGTAACATATATACACCATATAATCATGACACTGGCGATTGAGAAGCTTTATCATGTGAGGGGTAGAACATAGATCAGCTACAAATGAGTTACATTTGGGAAAATCGGTAAAGTAGTTAAAAATAAAGTCGTTCTAAGCTGAAAGCGAAAAGACTTAACGAAATTATCCTAATCCATCGGCTACATTAAAAACAGCGGCACACGGATCCAAATCCTAACAAATAAAGGGATGCACACTATTTCCACCATAAACACAATGACGAAAAGTAACAAATTAAATAAATACAGGAAGAGAAACAATCACAAAACAACTCATACATATAACTACAGATCAACGAATTCCTGCCTCATGAACTTCGTATTCTTCCGCAAGAGCAGCTGCAAACTGATACTGAAAGTAGGGAATAACAAAATTATACTGACGAAAAGAGTAGAATTTGTCACATTTTTGTCGAAATCTACCCCTGACAGACAACTAATAAAATATGACGGAAGTACATAAATAAAATTTTAAGAGAAAGTATTTAAACGGATTGGGCTGCTCAGGATAAAGGTGGACAATATTTTACGAAAGCCTGTCATTAACAATATGTCTTCTGATGAAGCAGCTGAATTGAATCGGACGACCTTCTCAGAATACAAATTAACTTTTTCCGTATTGTTTCTCTGATAAATATGGTCGTATTAAGAACAGGGTGTGAGAATATTCGTGGCCTGAGGACAATTTGGATACCACTTGACACCAGATCACTCGATTTAGATGTGTCTTCAATTGGGAAGACATGGATTTCTAATGCACAGACACTAGACCCCATTTTCGATGATGATGAATATTTTCATCGTACAGCCTGTCGGGAGCGGGAAGCTGGTAACAGTGCTAATACGAAAATCCTTATATCTCGCAGTAAATTCAATATATTCGGAGCTGAAACGGCAGACTGCTTGTCTCAGATGTAAATAGAAGTGAATGTGAAATTCCTAGGCTGGCGGTCGTCTATGCCCCGACAAATACTGCTTCAATTCCAAAATTTCTAGACGTTTAAAACATCCCTGAGTACGTCTCGAAATTTAGTTCTATTTGACGACTGTAATTTAGACTGCCTGGGGTTAGTACACGAAAAAGGTACAAGAGCCTCGAAAACATACTTAGAAACTTCTAATTGTCTGACAAGTATCGACTGTATTTCCCTCATGCGCCAGTGTGAATGTGAAGCAACATCAGTAGATCGTCTAAAACGTATCTGAAAAAGGTTTTGCTTAGGGCAAAGCAGAGCTTAGCCAGGAATTAGCAATAGAAAGGAATAGATTAGAGGGTAATTTATTTATCAAATTAGAAGAGGAAATTTGAAAGGATATCGTGACCAATGTGTTAGCAGTAGTGACAAAAGTCGGCAATGCATAGACATTATCATTTTACAAAACAGATTCACGTTCGTAGTCAGTAGCCAAGTCGCAGGAAGAAAAAGCAAGACTGAGGTGGTGTGTCTACGAGAACCTCCATCTTATGTGATGCATCACAGGAAAGTTTAGGACCAAAACTAACTTCACGGGGGCAATGATCAACTTGGATCAATCGAAATAATTCGCTAAGTCCGACCATCGCTACTTAGAAGCCGTCATGAAATCAGGCGTTTTCTTACACATTTTCAGAGGCTGATCGCTGCAATGCAGTTGTCAAAATAAATTGTCATCTATTGAAACCCCTCGTTGTTGCACGTCCCCTCCGTCAGGACTGTCCGATCTTCACTCTTCTATACGACATTAATGGGGGATTTCCAGTTATGAGTTTTCGTGATTTCCCTTTGTTGGCTTAGATATTCTTTTCTTTTTCTTTTATTCTTTTACTTGTTTCAGTCATTTGACTGCGGCCATGCTGGAGCACCGCCTTTAGTCGAACACATCGACCCCAGAACTTATTCTTTGTAAGCCCAGTACTTATTCTATCGGTCTCTTTTGCCGAACCGCTAAGTGTCGGGGACACAAACACACCAGTATCGGTTGTCAAGCGATGTTGTCAAGCGATGTTGAATATATCCTTCTGAACACCGTCTTATCCAGTTACCATTTTCACTCTTTTCATCACTTCAAACATGTTTTGAAACCTTCTCAACTTCTCTCATCCGAGCAGCTTGCTCTCAGTAGTTATTTTCTTCTACCCTGTTTTTTCTGTAGAATGTTGTAGTATTGGATGTGAACAGCTTATTTTGTTATCAAAATTTGTTTCTCTTCTCAATTTTTTATAATCTTTGGGATTTTGCCTAGACGTTTTTGCAGTGTTTCTTTCCTTGACAGTTGTTCTTTTGCTGTTGAAAATCTTTATTCCTCTTTTGATTTTACAAGGTTTCCATAGAATAGGTATTTTAATATTGATGTTTCACCTTTCATTATTGCAATCACTTTTTCAATTTTGCGTCTCTATGCTGAAATTCTGCTCAAGATATTAACACTTCTCTTTTCTGAGGTATACAACTGATTTCACTTTTCATAGCAAATGTAGAAATAATTTCGATTAGTTCACAGATATCTGGGTCTAGTTCTTGTATGATATCATTTGGTACACATTTTCAATTTTAATTTGTTTTCTACTTTGGATTGTATTTGAGTGTTAATGAATTGGTTCTCGTTCTTGCATAGAGACATGTCTAATATATGTAAGCTTATGCAGGATTTTCTGCTTCATTTCTATTATAGGCTCTCAAAGTTATTCAGTAAATATATGGTCTCCAAATATAGTTTCTGTATTTATTTCCTCTCTACAATTACCAGGATTATTATAATGCGTTTCTTCAGACGTTTACGTGTTCTTGGTCAATGTGAGACTTTCAACTAAACTCTAGGAGAATTGCTATCACCGTCTGGTTCTTCATTTTCTTTCTGTCTCACATTTGGTAGATTTTCTGCTGTGTGCATGATCGGTGTTATTTAACCACATGCCAATCTATTATTTCTAAAGATATCTCTTCTAATACTTGCTAAATTATTTTCATCCAAACATATTCTGTTGTCTTGATTTCATTTTCTCCATATTTAATATGAGAATGTGGAATGTGTAACTTCAGATAACCTATTAAAGTATAGCAATAAACGCATATTGTTTCGGTAAACTATTCTCAAATCTATTTCATAAACTTATATTTTTCTTTCCGTAGTGAGTGTTGGACAGACCTTGGAGGGGTCGAATAGGGGGTAGTTTCCGTTCAAGAGAACATCCAGGGTCATATTAAAGGAAGGGTTTGTATTAGTGGATGATGGCTGACTCCAATATGTCTCTATTCCAGGAAAATCGCTTCCGGATCATATCATATGACAAGGGAGTCAGTGTACTCTTTTTCCTTTTTGTTTCCGAAGGGATATTTTTGCTCAATTAAAATCATTATTATTGCGCCTTGTTTGACAGAGTCAAAGATAGTCGTTGTCTCTGTGAAGATTGTCAACTAAACCTTTAATACCGTAAAAATTACAACAACATTGTAAGCGCATGATTGGTGATCGGTAGTTACCACAAATAGTGTCCTGGTCTCTATCATTGTGGCTAACCATCATGGCCATCTCGACCATATAGGCGTTATCATTGTTTGTTTTGGCACAATAGTGGGTCACGAAAAACATGAGTCAAACAACGGGTTTAGATGAACAGGCATATATTAAAACGAACGTGGTAACGAATATACAGTAGCAGTAACTAAAAATAAGAGACTCAGTGTAACATGGGGTTTTATCCACAATCCTACTCAACGTCTATGCATAATAGACAGTGTCTTATATGAAAGATGGACTAGTTCATTCTATGTCTACACAACACCCCCTCCCAAGATTTCCACTCCGTCGGGAGGTCAATATTTCCGCCTATTCGGAACAATCATGGAGGGTTTGTGTAATCTCCTTTTTTTCCAGGTGCAATGTTTGGGTGGCTCCAAAACCAAACAGTGTTAGACGGCATCTATCGGATTGACGTCCTCTGCTTGATGGGGTTCATCTTCCGTAGTTTCCGTCCATAGTTTTCGTATTTGGTTAATGTTGATTTGTGCAAGAATTTCGGACAACGCATTGTGAAAACCATCGAATCAATTCTTTTTTCGATGATGCAGGCCTCCTAAAAAGATACGCTATTTTTATGAGCCTTCAAAAAACTTTCTCTCCAGTGGTGTAGTTTTTCTTGGGGGCTGGGGAAGTCTGAACAGTTTTCATCTCTTTTTATGAAGTAGCTTGTGGAAAACAGATCGAGTTTTTCGGGTGAACATTGTGTCTGCCGGGGAGCAGGCTCTACGAGTGTTCGTATTGGGTGTAATCCTGTATAGTGCAGAAATCGTTGCAAGCTATATCTGCAGGTGTCCTTCATGCTTTTTTTCAAGACTCGTTCCAACGTATCTACAAAACGCTCGGCGTGTCCATTGGAAAGAGAATTGTATGACTCCGATTCTTGACAACAGTTCGTATAAAAAGTTTATGATGACTTCAGTTGTTGGCCTTCTCGACTTTTCCCTCTGGTCGTAGCAATAAACTCATATTTATTTTCCGATTACAACTTAACCTCTTGCAGAGTGACCGGCAGTTTTAATACAGTGTTACACAACATCGTTTTTATTTCCTCGTCAGTTCGGATCGATGCAATTACAGATTCTTCGAGGTGTTCACGTCATGCTGGGACTAGTCTGGATAGTCCGTCAGCGTGTCCGATACTCTTTGAGGTAAGATATTGCAGCTTAAAGTCATAGTTCAAAAGACTTATTCTCCACCTCAGTAGTCTGTTCACCGTGTTTACAGGTAATCCTTTCTTTGATCCGCAGATGCTGTGCAGAGGTTTATGGTCGGTTTGTAAATTGAATATTCTACCAATCAGGTAGCGGTCAAATCTAGTCACCGCAAAAATAATAGCAAGTGATTCCTTTTCAATTTGGGAAAACCGCTTCTCTACAGGAAGCAATGTAGTAGATGCATGTACGATTACTTTCAGCGTGCTGTCAGGCTTCTTACGAGAAGTACAAGCTCGGATACCATAAGAGCTTGCATCGCTTGCTACGATAAAGACAAGTGTGGGGTCAAAATGTGTAAGGAAGAGACAAGACGTCAATATTTGCTTATTGTCAAATGCCGTCTGGCACTCTGCTGTCAAATTCCATTTATATTCTTTTTTTTTAAGCAGCTGGTATAGTGGTGCTCTTAGTCTATGCATGTTTGCGATGAATGCCTGGTAGTAATTTCCCAAGACGAGGCAACATTTTAATTCTCACACGTTAGTAGGTACCGGCATGATTTTAATAGCAGTGGTCCTCTCAGGGTCCAGTCGCCTGCCGTTTTGTTTTATAATATGGCCAAGATACTTGGTCTCTTCCATAAAGAAATCTCATCATTGTTCTTTGACTGGAAAGACAAAGTAACTTATTTTTTAAAGCACTTCATCCACATATTGTTGATGTTGTTTCCTGGACTTAGTGGTAATGATGATATCATCGAGGTAGTCTAGGGGACAAAGATCGCACAGCATCGTATCCATTATCTCCTGGAAAATAGCTGGTGCTACCTTGAACTCGAACGCCAATCTGTCGTAATAAAAATGCCCTTTACGGGTTTTGATGCACAATAACGTGGAACTGATTTATTCCACTGGGATCTGTAAATATGCGTCACTGAGGTTTACTTTAGAGAATATTTTCCCTGCGTTCAGTTTGGCAAAATCTTCATCCGTTTAGTACCGTTGAGAAATCTGCAAGCACGCGGATTTTTTTAGATTTCTTTCTCGTGTAAACTATTGGTTCTACCCACTTACTGAATTCGATCTTGCACAGAATTTCATTGTCGACAAATCTATCGAGCCCTTTGTCGATTTGTCCTAGTGAAGCAAACAGCACGTTCCGTTTCTTCTTGAATACTGGTACCGAGTTTTTTCTTAGCTGGAAGTTCGCCGAGATTTTTTTGCTTTTTCCTAGCCCCGCTGAGGAAACCCGTGGAAAGTTTTCCTCTAGTGGGGTTTTGAGACTTTCTGATTCCGTCGATATATTCCCAATTTTCTAAGAATAGGTGTTGATGGGTATGTCCCACAACTTGAACTTGACCATCATATCCGTACCAAACACATTTTCAGTGTTTTTCATAATAGACAATTTGAATTTTCTTGTATTGACCTTGAACGTGATGTCCGTCATGTTCTCAACTTCGAAATTATCCTTTCGCCTGTTACAGACTTTGCTACTCGGCGAGTTCTGTTCAATGTGGGTCTATTTAATTTTTTCCATGTGTGTAAGTTAATTATCATGAGGTCGGACCCCCGGAATCCAATTTCATTTTTACATCTCTATTTAACATATTCATGATAACATATATTCTTGCATTCTCTTCGTCGTTTCCCACAGACGAAGTCAGTTGTATTCTGCTTCTTGCTTGGCTTTTAGTTCGACATTTCGAACTCTTATCCCAGTTTGCATGCAAAGCATTTTTTAATGTATTCACATTCGTTACACCAGTGTAATTCGCCGCAAACGATAACATTGGTTTGTGGGATATTTTTTCTGTTGTATATGTGTACGACCCATCTTTCTTGTCGGCCAAGTTTTTGATCTATATAGCTTTGTTTTGTTTTGCTATTTGCATACATGAGCAACCCCGGGTTATTCGATCTTCTGCGAGTACTTTTTAATGCTAACAATGCGCTGAATGTCCCCCGCTTTCTTCTGCAGTGTTAAATTCGGTTCCCTCCCTACTTTTTCCAGTATCCTCCGTCAGCCAGTTTAAAGTCATCACGGTGCTTGTTTACACTTGACAGGAATGTTTGGTAATCTTCATTGTCGTCTTTATTCAGATTCAGACAGCTCCACCGCTTGCAAAAGTGTGAAGTCTTGGGGTTGAATTACACTGTTAAACGTTTAACGGCTTCGTTAAAAGATAAATCTCTGGTAGTCAGCCATGTACCACAGTAGATGTTAAAAAGGCGTTCGTACCGGCGAAATTAAACTGCAAACGTTTTGTTCTCGTCTGGAACGTAATTAGGTACTCCTAAGCCGTTCCAGACGGCACTCTGAAAGAAAGCTATGTTGTTGTCGTCCACCTTAGTGGTTTTACTGAAGGCTAGCAATAGTCATTCTTTCGAATTATGTTGCTGCTCCAGAGCTTTTTATTGTTGTTCGAGGAATAAGGTTCGACATTCTTGTTTATCTTTTGTTGTCGTTCTTCGGCTCTTTGCAAACGTTCTTCTGCCTTTTTCTGTTGTTCGAAAGGTAGTTTATGTTTCTGCTCAGCAGAAACATTTTTATTGTTTTACTTGTAATTGAATAAATTGCAGCATGGTCCTCGTTTATTTTCATATTTCTTGTTACACACAAATGAAAATCAAAACAGAGTGAGAGGGACTAGAGCAAGAAACAACATTGTACCCTCCACTCAAAACGTTTAGAAAGTTTTAAAAATTTCCCCTGGCAGGAAAAAATATTTTTGTTTTACAGTAAAACAAAAATCAGAATTTTCTGATTAAAAATTCCAGAATCTGTTCATCAGTAGGTATTCGTAAGGAACAAACCTAATATCCAGTTAAACCCGCTTGTTTGTTACAGAAAGTATATTGTAAAA
>JACXVO010014059.1:1029465-1039546 GCA_015501135.1 Hapalochlaena maculosa
GATAGAATAAGTACTGGGTTTACAAAGAATATGTTCTGGGGTTGATGTGTTCGACAAAAGTCTATTCTCCAGCATGGTCGCCGTCAAATAACAGAAACACGTAAAATGAATAAAAGAATATAATTATAAGTTTCACGTTCCCGTAGGTCAGACAGTTAAGTTCAAAATGGGATTTGCATTTAAGATTGGGGAATGTATGTAAAATCCTTGGAAATAAGTTGTGTGATTCGTCGAACTTAAGCTAATCGTTTTTATATTTGTAAATCAGCATTGAAAAATTATTCGAAGGCTTAGATATAGAGGTGTTGGAAAAATTGATGAAAAATAAAATTCGTATATAAAAAGTATCATATAAAAAGTTAAGATTTAAAACAAGAAAAATATTAATAACATTTAAATAATTACAATATTTTTCCTGGTACGTAGACGCGTACATTCTCGTACGTATACACGCTTAACACGAATTATTAATTCACTCAAAAAATGTTGACCGCACACACTTATATGCCCACACACATCCACACATCCACATACACCCTTACACTCAAGAAGGCAGTGTGCCAGCATATACATAACCATTTACATGTACAGCAACGCATTTGCTTATAAGCACAGATTCACATATCTGTATGTATGCACATAAGCGTACACAAATTTAAGTATCTACGTATATATATAGACATACAAATAGAGATGTAATTTTCGAAGCATTTCGCAACTTAGTTTTTATGCCGTTCTAGAAAACATGTATCGCTAGAAGGAATTAAGTGTAGGGGAAAGATTAAAAAAGAAAGAGAAGAAAGAAAAGAAAAGAAAAGAAAGACAAAACGAAAGATAGGGAAATAAAATTTGCTTTTATTTTACTGTGAACAAATACTTTTGATGATAGACAATGATATATATATCCACACGGGCCTAAAAAATAAGAATAAACAAATAAATATCATGATTTTACGACAACGCGTGTGTATAAAGTATTTCAGCATAGATTGTTGCCCAGACCTTTTCCAGAAACGATTAGTGAAGAGTTCAAAGAACAAGGTTGGGGCAAGCAAATTTACTGATTTTTAAGGTGCTTGCAAAGTAAAATAAAATGTGAGCTGACTCAAGAATTTGGTTGCTATGAAAAAAGAATTATATAACAAAATACAAAATATATAAAAATATAAGAATATAACATATAAGTATATAAAAGAGCGAGGGCAAGATTTTTCTAATGAATTTCTTAGGAAATGTATGAAGTCAAGTAGTCGGGAAACTGGAACGAAATCAAAATTGAAAATAACATTGATGTTAAAACCGCAAAATATAAAAAACAACCTGGCCCAAATAAAGGGCAATTGAATGTTACTGTGAGTCTGGGAGGAACTACCCATAAAGAATGGTACTTGACGAAAGCTTATAACGACATGAATGCCTGCTTAATGCAATCAATTATATACACTGGTTCAGGGCGGTTCTATCTTGTTATAGGATCTCTAATTTCTCCGTGTGACACAAATTGCACTTCAACGGCTTTCTTCGGGCACCCTGCCAATATAACCTTGTCTTTTTCAAAATATTGCATGAAATATGGAATGGTTTGGTATCTTCTCTCTATTTCCAGACGTGCTAGCCAAACTATTTGTGGTCTTTTACTCTAAGAACATCTGTGCGAGTACCGACGAGTCTTGAAGGAATTCTCCGTGACACCAATGCAATTCTTAAATTCATTTGGCCCGTTCACCAGAACTTTTGCCTTATAAACTATACATTTCTCCAAATATTCCGCTTGGAACTAGTAAACGGAATTTTTGCAAAAGAATATACCTATCCCACCATGGGTGCAATTTATGAAAAGTCTCATAAAAAACAAGGAATTTGTTAGACGAATGAGATGGAACGCTTTCTTTTTTAACTCCAAACAAACTCCTGTTAAATGTAATTATAGTCTAAAATCCACGAAGAACCTACCACATATCCCTGAATTGGAGAACTTTGGAAAATAGTAATTTGAGCATATTAAAACGATTAAACGCAGAAAATTCAACAACCATCTGCAGAATAAAAAGAAAAAGAAAACCAATTATATTTAAAATGACGACAAATGTTTCGTGAATTCAGATAAATCCAAGAATCTCTATGCGGTTGACAATGATCTATGCAATCGATTGGTTTCGAACAGCGTTACGAACACTTACAAATAAGATAACAACCAGTTATAAAAAGAGGTGAATGTCGAAGCTAGAAGAATATCTAATGACCTGAAAGCTAGCGATAGATTAGAGTAACTTCCTCCAAGTTCCCCTTTTATCGCGTTAAAGGAACACAAAAATAACTTTAGTAGGTACCAGAAATGCTGCTTAATAAACCCAGCTAAAACAGATATAGGTATTATAAGTAAATTTATATTATATCAAATACTTAAAAAAGAGATAGAGAATTAAACTTCAATATTTGGACCAATGGTTATACAGTCATAGACCGGTTTAAAACATTAGGGATAAAAACAGCTGTAGATATACGCAGTTTGATATTGTAGATTTTATCCATCTATATTTTGGCCTTTACCCCTAACTGCATTGGATTTCGTTAGTGAACATATCACCATTGAGGCATCGGAAATTTAAGTAATCCTGCATGCAAGGAGATCTCTGTTTTTCCATGAAGGAGCTACATGGGTTAAAATGGGTGATGACCCTGTTTTTGATGTATCAATGGGAGCCTTCTTTTGGGAACATACATATTACACAAACTATGTTCAGAATTCCCTCTCTAGAACGCCGGTTTATACAGGGATGCCGGCATTATAATCAACCATGATTTAAATAGACATGAGCTGGATAAAATTACGAAGTATTTGATTGGTTTCTTCCATTAAATGGGCTTAAGAATTACAATAGGTAGCAACATTATTAGCGCAGATATTTTTAGATATAAATCTAAAATTTCAAGTACACAAATTTAAACCCTATCGTAAGCACAATGAAAAACGTTCCTACATTACTAAAGAATCCGATCATCCCCCTATAATCCTTAAGAATTTAGTTAGCATTGTAGGGAAAAGTATTTAGCGTATTTCCTCTGAATTAGAAGCATTTCGTAACGCTGTGCCATATTATAACAATACGTTAAGAAAAAGTGGATTCTCGGAATAAATTTCCTAATTCCTATAATAATCGACATAGAAATAGATATAGAAATGTTTTGTGTTTCAAATCAGTATTAAATTTGTCAGTTAAAACTAATATTGGTAAAGAATTTCTAAAACTACTTTCTAGGCATTTTCATACAGAGCAGAAATATTATAAAACATTTCACAGAAATACTTAAAAGTTAGCAATTCCAGTAGCAAGAACTTTGCCAACACAACGCTACAATTGCAGCAAAATCAAATACCTCAACACCTACACAAATAAATGAGAGATCTTGCAACTGCAAACATGTCTTTTTGGCTGCTCCAATGAAAATGTTTGGGGAAAAGTATTGTTTATAGGGCAAAAGTGCCGCTGAGCGGGGCAAATGCATTTAAAAATTACATTGGTGCCATTGAGAATGCCTTCAAACTCGTTGGCACCCAGCGTAAAAGGCAGCAACTAGTTCGGTTAAGCATGTCTGTAAATTGAGAGAAGATACCAAACCATTCCATATTTCATGGAATATTTTGAAAAAGGTTAAGGCCATATTGGCACGGTACCAGAGGAAAACAATTGAAGTTCGATTTGTGTCTCACGGAGAAATGAGAGATCCTTTTTGAAAATATAACAGCCCTGAACCAGCGTAAGGAGTCAATGGTTTGTGCAGGCATACATGTCGTTATAAGCTTTCGTCAAGTACCATTCCTTATGGATAGCTCCTCCCAATCTCCGAGAAACATTCAACTGCTCTTTTTGGGACCAGATTGGTTGCGGTTTTAACATCAACCTTATTTTAAATTTAAATTTTGTTTAGTCACCCGATGACTTGACTTCATGTATTTACTAACAAATTCCTTAGAAACATCTTGGCCTAGTTCTTTTATATCCTTATATTTTATATTTTAATATAATATATATTTTGTTATATTATTTAATGTCATAGCAACCGATTTCTTGAATTAGTGAATTTGCTTGTGTATAAGGTATTGTAGCATAGAATGTTGCCCAGTCGTAAGCTCAATACAAAAACGTTCCTACATTACCAAAGAATCCGATCATTCCCCCTATAATCCTTAAGAATTTAGTTAGCAATATCGAGAAATGTATTTAGTGTATTTCTTCTGAATTAGAATCATTCCGTAACGGTGTGCCATATTATAACAATACGTTAAGAAAAAGTGGATTCTCGGAAGAAATTTCATTTACTAAGTCTAATTTCAATGATAATCGACAAAGAAATAGGTATAGAAAAAATTTGTGTTTCAACCCACTCATGCGTAAAATCACGTTATTTATTTATTTATTTATTTATTTTTATCTTTTTTTGTCCGTGTATACACACACACACACATACACACACACACACACACACACACACACACACACACATATATATATATGTATATATGAATTTTCATCATGAAAAAATATTAGACACAGCAAAATGAAGCAATGTTTTCTCTTTCTTTCTTTCTTTCTTTCTTTCTTACTTCCTTTCTTTCTTACTTCTTTTCTTTCTTGTATTTCTTTCTTCTTCCTCTTTCTTTTTCTATATTTCTCCCGACTCCGTCTCTCGTCTTAAATACATCTAGCGATACATTTTTCTACAACGACATAAAAATTAAGTAGCAAAATGCTTCGTTCATCTCGTGTGTATTTGTATATCTTGGTATATACGTAGATACTTAAATCTGTGCAAAATATGTGTATGATTATGTTCATACATACAAATATGTGAATCTGAGTTTTAAACAAATGCGTAGTTGTGTATCTAAATGGTAATATATATCCTGGGAAATAACTTTCTTGTGTTTATGGGTGTATATGTGTATGAGTGTGTATGTGTGGGTGTGAGCGTGTGTGTATGAGTGTGCGTGGTCACCGCATTTTTGAATGTATTGATAATTCGTGTTATGGGTGTATATGGGCGTGTGTTCCTCTGTGTATGAGAATCTACGCGCATAAGTACATGGAAAAATAATATTGTATTCATTTGAAATTTGAAAATATTTTCTTGTTTTAAATCTTAACTTTTTATATCTTATTTCTTCTATTGTATTCAAGGCTTCAAAAGGTTTTTTCTACCTTACTTTACTATTATAAAACCGTTCATTTAAGATTGACCAAACATGCGAATTTATTTCCAGTATTTTTACATACTTACATGTTCAAATCTTAAATGCAAATCCCATTTTTAATCCAACTGTCTGACGTCGAGGGACGTGAAACTCGGAGTAATAGTTTGTTAAAAATGTTTGACTGTTTTTAATAAAGCATTATCCTCTACCTTGATATTTGAGTACATATTTCCACCATGTTTCACTTTTATCACTTTTATGCGATCAGTGTGGTATATATTTATATATATATATATATATATACCATTTTAAGCTTAGTTATCTCTTCAGTGTATTTTTAGAGAGAACATACATCATGTACAGGAATGACAAAAGTTTTATTTAATTGGGAAAAAATAATATAAATTCAAATTGATATTTCGCCTTCATATTATCGTCCATATTGAAACATAATACTCGTGACTTAGGAATCGGTATTCGTGATATAGAATCCCTGTCGCTATAGATTATAGCATATAACTTTTAAACATAGGAGTATATTATGCATGTCAGAGTCATTAAAGTACAATATACATGCAAACATGGGTACATACAGAAAAATACGTTTATCGATACCGTCATAGAAATTGTTGTTATATGCAATAGAGGTTTAAGCGTAGAGAAAATTTTAAATTCAATGGTTGAAATCTTCATCGTTATGTGTAACAGCCTAATTACAGGGTGTATAATTTAAAAGTTAACTCGATTGATTACCAGTCAAAATATTGACTTTAACAGATTAACTCTCTCTCAGTATTTATCACTCTCTGGCCCCCTCTTTCTCTCTCTCTCTTTTTGATGCCCTCGCTCTTCCAAATTGATTTTAGCCCCCTATAAATGTAACGCATCCATTCGAGTTTTCTTCTGGTGTCTTTATACTGTTATCAGTGCAGCATGGTACATTGTTGGGGAATTCTATCTTAAATTATGATGTTGTGTTCCCAATCTTAAAATATTCATTTGTGGCTGCGCCAAAAAAGAAGACGATTAACGTTCTGAATAAAATATTTAGGATAACGAGCTCAGTTGGAAACAAGACACACGTTCACCAACAAAATGTCCTTTCTGATGAAATTATGGGAAATATCCGTCAACCCATTTTTTCCCAAGGAACTTTGAATTCGAAATGTTATAGCAAGGTAATTATTCGCTTTGTTGAGCAACTAACGCAGAATGACGAAAGTAACACATAGGTTCATGGAGACTCGGCATCACTTGGGCGGCTAGCTGGCAGAATCATTAGCATGCCCGGCGGTATACTTAGCCTCATTTCGCCTACACTTACGTTCTGATTTCAAATTCTGCTGAGGTCAACTTTTCCTTTCATGTTTTCGGGGTCAATTAAATAAGTACCTGTTCACTTGGTCGATCACATGGTGTCGATCAATCAGTTTAATTCCTTTGCTTATCCTAGTATGTCCCGCAGATTTTAGCCCTTTGTGGGCAATAAAGACAAAATGCTCAGCAACATGTCATGTCAACAACCAAACGCACTCTCTCACTTATGACAAACGTTTTGAATACAGGCTGATCACAAAAGGCCAAAGGCTCCCAGATCTCCAGGTTTTGTGCTTCTCGATTTGCTTTTATTCGGCTAAATACAGGACTCTGTGTTTGCAACCAATCACCTCATTCTTTAGGAACTGTGCACAGATATTGCTGAAATTGCCCAAAATATCTCACGGGAACTTTATTTTTATTTTAAATAAAAGCTCGTCACTGTGACTTATGCTTAAACCGTGTCGACCAATAATTGCAACACCGTTTGTCTACCAGTTCGGCGATTTTAATTTTACATAATAATTTTAATAAAAGTATTTTCTTTCATAATATTTCACATTCGTTATAGGTATTAATGATTACCACAGAGCCAACGTTTGTATAGAATAGATTGCATATATATAAATGGATTGATTACTTTCTTATAAACTGACGGTCAATAGAAACTCGTCACCCTAAATTTTGGAATTTGTCCAAAGTGGGTTTGAACTCAGGTTTGCAGCTCCCAGCAAGAGTGCCGTTGAACGCAACAAACAGATTCCTAAAGAACAAGGACCGTGCATTCGTCAATATGCATTTTGTGAGCCCAAACTTAAAACAGTTCATTTCGTTTTCCATGGAATTCCCGTGTATGTACTACCATATAAACCTGACAAAAACGATAACCTACTGTTACTTCTATCGAAAATAAACATCAACACAATGCCACGAATAAGTAGAGAAGAAAGAGAGAGGACAATTGGAATAGACACTATGGGGACGCTGAAGACCCAGATGGCGAGAACACTCGGTTGTTCACGGCAGAGCATGACATTTATTCCATCTTATTGTTAAACTGGATCAATAAATGAGTGACCCCGGTGTGGCAGACCACGCATCACTATATCGAGGGAGGACAGGTTCCTCTGGACATTACATCCACGGAATCGGTTCCTTACTGTGACTGAATCGGCGGCAACGGCACTGAATTATCTAGTGAGCAGAAACAAAGTAAACAAACGATTGCCTCATGTAGGTGTCAGGGCTTGACGAACTTTACATGGGATGGCGTTGACCATTGAACTTCGTCGTGCTAGACTTCAGTGGACCAAAAGTGTATGTTGTTGGCAATGATGAGTGACAGTTCTACCTGTTCCATACAAATGAGTGTCCGAACATACCCGTGTATACATGAAAGACAGTCCGGCTAATGGTGTCCAAGAGGTCCAACCACACGGAAGAGGTCATCTCATGGCATGGAATGGGACGTCTGACAATAGAACAATACAGCTCTTGGTGTTATGAGGCAGTATAAATGAGGCAGTATAAATGAGGCAGTATAAATGCTACCAGCACGGCTAAATTTAAACAACAGCCACCTGGAACACTACTGCAGTTAGATAATGCACAATCCCACCGGGCCAGGTTAACCTGAAACTTTTTAGACAAAACACGTATCACCATCCTGTTTTGGCCATCTCGTTACCCCGACATGCCTCCAATTGAGCATCTATAGCGCCATTTCGGAAGAGAGAGATGAAGAAAAGTTCAAACCAAGCCACTACTCTCTAGGAGCTCGAAAATGCAACACAGGGGACGTAGCAACGTATACCCAGTTACGTCATGAGAAAATACATATCATATATGAGAAAATGTTGTGAGGCTTGTATTTTTTCCAGAAGAGGTCACACAAGGTACTGATGATGTGTTAAGTGTGACTCAGCAAGATGTTTGCCATCACTTTTTACAAAGTCGGTATGATAAGTGACATTTTGGTTCCCTTGAGTGTTTTAGCAGCAGTAAATATTTATATTGCAAGTACATCATAATTGTCTATAATTTTGGCAAATAAACGAATGAACTATCAAAGATCGATTTCCCAAACATAATACAAGTTGTTACTTTTCTGTATAGCGAAAGAAAGTATGTGACAACGTTCTTATGATTTTGAGATTATGTGAACGCTTTTACTCAATATCATAGGATTAGTGTGACTGTATGATAGGAATGTTTTCATAATACGTCGAAAATTTTTATACTATCTTCGTTGGACAGATATATGTCCTAGTCTAGTTTATGCTTAATAATAATATTAATAATAATAATGGTAATGATAATATTAATAATAGTAATAATGATAACACTGATAATAATAATAGTAAAAAAAAAAAAGGAATAATGATAATTCAAAAGATTATATGGGCACTGCACCCATCTTAAGAAATACTTCAATCTGAAAAAATGTTTTTATTATCGCGACGACATCCTACAAGTAACAGAACCTAAACAGATAAATGACTTTCAATGTTTGATCTAGCAATTAACAAAATCTTAACCCACAATGCTTGATCTCTTTTCGCCACTAGAGTGTAGTGGTGACTGTAAATAGGATCCATAATAAACGTCCAGCGTACTGTAACTTGGGGTCTCTGGGGGGTAGTTGGAGCAGCAAGAATAAAAGAAAACCTTCAACGATCTGAATAATAATGCTTATAATAATAATAATAATAATAATAATAATAATAATAATAATAATAATAACAACAACAACAACAACAACAACAACAATGATAATAATAATGATACTAAAAATGATAATAACAACAACAACAACAACAAAAGAAGTACATCAGCCGCTATGCTGTGATAAGTGAGTAGATGGGGACAATTATTTGTCCAATGAAAACTGTAAATAATGTACAAAATCATTCATTTAAATAATATAGAACAAGTCGACTATTGTCTCCAACATTATTGAGATTCAAAGCAATATGAATACCAATATAAAAAATTCTATAAAATTTACACACAATATATTAATGACATAAGCTATTTTAAATGTTGCTTTCTTTCATAGCATCTGTTAGAACGGTGCTATTTCTACATTCGAGAACTCTCTATACGTTATTACGAAATACTTTATATCATTACAGGAACTATCTCCCTCATGACATTTAACGTTTAACATTTTTGCAAATATTTATATTGCATGAAAATTAGTTGTGATGGATTGAAATTATTATTCCAAGTCATGCGATATTAGTTGAGTTCTATAATACACTTTGAAGCAGACAAAATATCCCATTGAAATGTATAACGACATCAAATATAAGCAATTTACGATGTCACATTTGTCTGTGGAGTAAAGTAATCTCATGGAGATGATTGTAGAGAAAATGCAGCTTAAAAACATTGTAAAATCAATGTCTCAGAAAGTCTTTGCAATTTGTCTTGGCTATAAGTAGATTATTAATGACTTCATGAAAAATAAAACACGCTCATGATAAAATATACTGACGCCATCGTCTGAGACAATAAGAAATTATACATACATATATATATATATATATATATATATATATATATATA
>JACXVO010014059.1:1073273-1086469 GCA_015501135.1 Hapalochlaena maculosa
GGGACCATATGGCTGGTAGACAAACTACCTACCACGAGGCCACTCCTGCATATATAAATATCTATCTATCGATCTATATAATTACGTACATGCAAATAAACAAGTACTTATATACATATGAAATTACATTTACGCCTATATACACACATTACTACACGCATAAATATGTGTACATATTCGTACATAGCAGCTATCGTACATAAACATATATTCCTAGCCAAAGAACCACATACATACAAACACGTTCACTTGCACACATGAATATATATACGTATACTGGAAAGCAAGTAAACTCTTGCATAAACACGTATACTTATATGCAGAGACATGTGCACACACACATAAATATCTATAAACATACACCTCACTACAAACATAGTCATATATATGGATATGCACATATAACTTTATGTTTTCACGTACTCATATGCAGATAAATACGCAAACATACATTCGTAAATAGATATACACATATAGACACACGCATATGCATAAAGTTTCAGACAATCCGCAATGGATAAAGATTTAGGGATAGAATGCATACATACAATGAATAAAATGGGAGTGATGTACTGTTGGAATATCTAATAGCAAGAAAGATGCATTGTGGAGTCAAAATTTCGATCAATAAATTGAGGTGCATTATTTCATAAAAATCCTATTATGGTAGCAAAATATTGTTCCCAGATTGCACAGGCTGCAATAACTTATGCGTTATTGACTTACAATTACTAATAGTTTATTACACGGTGGCATGAAAGAGCGTGACATCTACAACTTTCTAGATTTTATCACGGTTGAAAACGAAATGAAGACACATTACTACCAAACAGCGTATATACCTATTGATACATTTATTGCTGAAAGCTGTGCCTCTATGACACTGACGTATCCGACGCAATAAGTTTTAGATTTTTACTAAACCTTTTAGTATTAACAGCAATATTTGTTTTCCATTTACAATCTAGAGTGTCAAATAAGGAAAAGGGTTTTTACAACGTAGTAGCTTTATCTTAAACAATAACCGTAACTATCGAAACAATATATTAAATATATAATCAAAATATCGATATCAGAATAGAATTGTTTTTAGTTATAATATTACAAACATCAAATATGTATTCCGAGTTGCATGTCGTTTTCTTGAACCCAACATTTTATTTCATGTTGTCCCACACTGTGGTAGAAATGTGTTGCACAGTCACTTGTGCATTTATTGGCAGGCGATGGTAGGTTATGAAGCATATAAAAGTGACTTTTAGAAATACGGGGGGTTGGTGGTGGAAATAGGTAAATAAACTAGCTGAATCGCCGCCATTGTGCGGCGTTTCAGCTAGCCGCTTTACTCGGGGTGTCCAAAGGAACGTTAAGTTGCATAAAAAAATATTTTAATTATTTACTTTCTTTGTTTGGCGGTTACAACTGATGCTTTGAAAGAAGACACTTGATGAAAGATGTCATCCAGTGTGATTGAACCCAGGGTCATATGATCGGTAAACAAGCTACTTACCACACACCCACACCTGCGACCGAGAAAATAAAAGTGATTTGCTTTTCTTTCTTAGTGTCAGTGTGCATCTTGATCAAGCAATAGAATGTTTCTAGCTATGGGAAGACAAATTTTCCAAGAAGTACTTGTAGTCACTATGTTTGTGTTCGTTCGATCGAGAGAGAGAGAAAGAGAGAGACAAACAAAGAAAGAAAGTGAGAGAGAGTGTGTGTGTGTGCGTGTGTGTGTGTATGAAGAGGGTGTTTTGTCATGTATACATTCGTAAACAAAAAACATATATGGAGGAATGCCTCTGTGGTAAATAGCTTGCCTACCAACCACATGGTCCCAGATTCAGTCCCACTGCATGGCATCTTGTGAAAGTATCTTCTACTATAGCCTCGGACAGACCAAAGCCTTGTGAGGGGATTTGGTAGACGGAAACTGGAAGAAGCCCTTCGTATATATATATATATATATATATACACATACATATATTCTGTTTGTTGTTTATGTCTGTATTTGTACCCCACCATCCCTTGACAACCGATGCTAGTTTGTTTGTGTCACCGTCAATTAGACGTTCAGCAATATGAGAGTGATAAAGTAAGTTCTGGGCTTACAAAGAATAGGTTTTAGGATCGATGTGTTCGATTATAGGTCGTACTCCAGCATGGTTGCTGTTTTGTACTGAAAGTGCTAAATCATATGCACACCTGTTTCTCTCTCTCTAAATCTTAGTATCTCCTCTTTTCAAATGATTATTCCTTGTCAGTTTCTGTCTATACTGTTCAAATATACGTAGCAGTCTTCGACCGGGGGGACCCTACCATTGCCCGTGGGCAGACTTCACCCATGAGCAAATTGATAGTCCCATCAATTTCACCATATATGGGCACTTGGTGAGCAGACCTGTCTTTGTAGGTGCCCTCACTCCAAGGATTGTGGGTCATACCTTAGATCTGGATCTGCTAATCCATGCTGGCACACATTGCACTTGGAATGTCGACACGGTTGATTGGGTGAGAGTTGCTACCCGGGCCCTCTTCTCCCTCAGCACAAAGGGTGAGTACGGTCATTGTACCGAGAGGGAAAACTTTGTGGCGGCACCCTGCATCCTTACCCAGAATATGCCGGTATGCTAATATCAGTCCCTCTCCCTTTCTATAAGTTGTGATGACAACGTTCTTCGTTTAACTAATCAGAAAGGGCGGGCCGACAGACAGACCAAGAAACAGAGAAACTGCTCGTTATATTATGAGTAAATATATTATGAGTAAATATATTATGAGTAAACTATCACATCTAACCTGAGTGACCTAAGGTCATTAAGCAAGTGACTCTACTTCCAGGACGACCTATAAGCGTTACCATGCTTATAAGAGAGAAATGAAACAAGAAGTCACCTCTTTTACAGGCTCGCTGCTATCCCACCCAGAGTGGTCACGTTCTTTTCTGGTTGGAGGTTCTCCGGGAAAGTCTTGTTGCCCGGTTTAGCAAGGGCTATCCCGACGTCATTTGGAAATTCAGCTCTAATATCAATATAATGTTTTATAAGCAATCTGAACACCAGGAAGTGGTTAGGCATTACTGGTCCTCAGTAACTGTCTCTGTTTCAATGCCCTTGTATTGTGCTATGCGGGACACAAAGCTCTTTTTACCCTTCCTCGCCAGGGCAAATTTCAAAACATTCTCCACTGCCTTATGTGGTTAAACGTTTTACTCGCTTGTCACCTTATTATTGTTAGTTGTGCTTGTTGCGTTTTCCTGTAGGTGTTATTGCTGTTGCAGTTAGAGGTGGTAGTATGTGTGTAGATGTGTTTGATGCAGTGGATGTGTTTGTAGTTCTGTTGCTGTTAGTCTGAAATTTTCTTTTTCCGTTGTGTTCTTGATTTTCTTTTGACTTTTCTTCTGGACCTCTTCTAATTACCCGCCATCATAGGGAGCTGTTACGTCAGATATACCCGACTCGCATTAGGGAAAAATATATGTTTTCGGGTGACAGTATATGTATGTAAAAAGTTAAAAGTGTGTGAGTGTTGCCATGCTTATAGTAGAAAATAGAAGATGAAAAAATATACTACCAAATAAAAAGAATTCAACTGAGGAAAGGAATAGATTGAATAAAATAGAGTTATAAGGTTTTATGTGTTATCACAATAGATTAGGTAAACGCCGCCTTCCAGTGGCGATCCACATGCTAAAAAGTATAATGCTTGTTTCTACATACTTAATTTCATATTAATAATTAAGATATTTCGTCCTTTTTAGGATTCGTGAGTCTGGCACAAACGATGAATAGTTACACACTTTAGTTACGAAAAACCTTAGGGTATACAACATTTTTTACTACACCGTTCTGGATTTGGGGAACTAAAATTGTAACGTTTACCGGATTAGTCACCTTACTAATTGCAACATAGATCTGGCCATGTGCAAATAAATCATTTAGGCAGCTTATATCAACATGGGTAATGGTCTGCCCTTGTGATTTGTTGGAGGTCATCACAAACGATAATTAAACCAGAAACTGTTTCCGGTAGAATTAGAATAGAACCCTCCCTTCTTCGCTATGAAGGTTAATTATAGGTAAAGGCAACAACTGTCCCTTCCGAGGCCCCACCGCTACTTCGAGTTCGAGTTTCGTGAGTGGATATTATTTACAACGTATCGAGTACCGTTGCAATGTCCCTCGGCGGGACATATGTTTCTTAGCAGGATAACTGGAGCACCTCTTTTCAGTTTCAAAAGGTGATTCGGCATTCAAGGAAGAACTATTGAGTTCAAAGCTTCCACTGAAACGTGATGCTTTTGGTCAATTTATTCGTGCTTCCGATCAAACGAATGGATCACCTCTTCCAGACCGGGCAATCTTTCAAGGACCTTTTGATTTATCTCGCCTACATCCTTATTCGTGGGAGTATAATTACGCGATCAGACACCCAATTCACATAATTATTCTCGCTCAAAATAGTTGACACATTAGGATATATCCTATTTATCAATGGCTCAGGTGTGTTACGGGTGATGAGAAACTCAGGGGGAACATTAAAGTCGTGGGTCTTCCGATTGTCCTGTCTGCAATTGACGACACCATCCCTTATCCTTAAAAGGAGCGCTTTGAAATCAATTGACGTCCTATCAACACCATTCACCCACATGTTGTATTCAACCTAAACATTTTGAAAGTATTCCACAATGGGTGTTTTATTTAATATTGAGGCTACAATTTGCGGGCACTCTCCATTCAGTACAATTGGGAGAACCTGTCGGCAATTACCGGAGAGAATCATGGTTATAACACCGAAAGTTTTCTCAGATGGTTCCACTGCTCCGCGGATGAAGCTTAGAGTTTTATCACAAAACTCCATCAGATCCCTACTCAACATGGGGCCCTCGTCCCAAATAATCATCTCGAGTTCCACAAGTTCTTTAGCGAGTTTTGATCCCTTCTCTATAGTAAGTGACGTTTTATCTTGTGCATTCAAAAGCAACTCCATCCTTGATTGCAAGGTGGTCCCACCTTTAAGCAAGAGTACGCCAATGCCGCATGAAGCACAATCGGTCACCTTGTAACCATGACTGGCAAGCTTTTCTACCATTACATTAAGAAGAAAAGTCTTGCCAGTTCAACCCGGAGCGTCCACAGTAATATGTTTTCCTTACTTCTGCCTCACGCAACCCCATACAGAGCCACATAACACTCGCTGATAAGAATTTAGACTTTCTAATGTTCAAAAGGATTCTCAGTTTCAGTGCTCTCATAGAAAATCCCAATTTCTTTTTATTCTCGGACACCCCAACCTCTTCGTTTGGCCGTGGAAGGTTGCAAGTATCCATTTTGGTGCTTTAGTGTAGCGGGTAAATGTAAGCATGGTGCAATACCCTGTTGTATATGATATCCATATCAGTGTCGGAGTCTGTACGGGCTAAATCATGTGATATACTGTAATTTTGGTGATTCCACAATGACATGCTTCCAAAATTGGCTGGGCATGGCAAACATCCTCCGCATTGCACGAGGGCTCATCGAAATCTGAGCATCATGCAAACACTAAGCTCATTTCGTTATCCACCTCCATGAGGTCGCGGGAGGCTGCCGCTTCTTTGAAGGTGGAAAAAATTTGATCGTGCACCCTTCTAAGATCAGTGTAGCATTTGGGACCTTTTAGTTTCAAAAGTAAAAGGTAAAGGGAAAATGTTGGACATACGGGATATCAGTATAATTCTCACCCAATACCCGACACTTCCAAAACCTTTCTTGCGCCATCATCACGTAAAATTTTTGAATATCTATAATATAACAATTTTTTTGCCTTTTCACCCTCTCTTTTTCGAGTGAAAAATTCCGCCAATTTTGTCTTGGATAGTGTTTCCAGGGTTTTTAGCTGGCTGATTTGGGGTCGTAAAAAACTTTTTGCTTACCTTTGAGATGTATATCTTACTTGAGGACTGATGGGCACATCCCGCATTGTCTAAGGCAGAATATCCACCATAAAACCCTCAACACTGGACATATAATTACCGTCGAGCGTCACATCTAAACCTCATCCTTTTCTCGGTCAGTCACAGAGTTACCCTGGTCACCTTTTCGACTTCATAATTTATGTGATCGGAACACTTTTGTATATACTTAAAGATATATTGATTAACGGTGACCGAGCTTACCACCTCGAGGTTAATGTGGGACTGAAATATGATTCTAAGGAGGAGATAGTGCGGAACCACGTCCTTGCTGGTTACTTCAGACTTTTTTTGCCATCTCGACAAATTTCCTCCTGTCCATTGGGCGTTCTACGTCTATAATTAGGGTATTTCACCACGTTAATGTTGGTTGCATTGTTAAAGGTTTTTGCAGAAATGTTAGAGCAAGATAAAGAGGTTTTGGACTTTTTATATGGGATTATGCAAGGACACCGAGGATTTATCATACCGCAAGGACCATGTATCGTTTTAGAAATAACAAAATCATTGACCAGCTTCTGGTTTTGGGAATCCCCTACCGGTATTTCAGTGCTAATCAGGCGATCAACATCTTCTGTGGACAAAATCTTATCAGCCTGGGCCAATGAAATCAAACCGTGGTCATGTGGGAGGCCTCTTTCTGGAATTCAATTTTGTAATTATAGGCTACACATTTACCATAACTGCCCTTCTTTTGGATTTTCACATCAAAAAGAAGCCTCACACGATCTATGAGACTTCTTCAAATTAAATCATGTCTATATTTATTAGGTTTATTTTTGCGGTTTCGGGCCAGTTCCTGCATTTCGGACGGTTTAGGGTTGCTGATCATGGTCAGAAAGTGTTCTGGACATAAAATTTCTCTAACCAATACCATCGGATTTCGGTGCAATATTTCGTACCACTTAGGAGTCCCTGGAATCGATTCCGAAAGCACGACACCAACTCCAACATCTGCAGGATCTTCACAATGCTTAAGAGTGTCGACAAACTGAAACTTGTGTTACCCTTTAATTCTTTCCTGATGTTTCACTTGGTAGTGGAATTTCAAAATGTCCGAACTTATTTTCACGTCTATTGCATACTGGTGCAAAAGATTACTGCTCAATATCAGAGGGTTGGAAAATTTGTATCACACCATAAAAATAAACTTAAGTTACTGTGACAAATTGTCCTGTAGATGGTTCCACTGGCTCCCAACTTTCTGACCGATGTTAAAGATAAGAGGTCATCCAAGAGGTTCATAAAAAGGGCTTAGGAGTCTACACGGACGTATCCTTCATCAGCCCTTCTTTTTAACTTAAACGTCCCTCCTAAGCGCCTTAATATCCCTTTCATGATACAGCCCAGCTATTTCGGACACCGTCGGGAGGAAACGAGTTCTATTGACAGGAAGACAATCTCATAACACCAGTCTATATTCAGGCATTTGTTTTAGTATTCCGTATCTCGTTTTGAAAGTTCTTAAAAGACTAGTCATATCGAGGATGAAACCGTTGAACTTGGCCTGGATATAGTTCAAAATTGCACTGTACCGAGGCTCGAAGTGAAATTTCTAAAGTGTCTGAGTTTCCTTATCGAAGATGTGCACCTGAGCATATCTCGGTCTAGAGCCTGCCTGCGGCTGAAGCTGTGTCAGCGTTTGATATGAAAATCTGTGAATATTTATGCTCGGTTTCACTTCACGCATGGGAACCCGGTGCAGTGCATATGAAGAAACTCAATCACAATGTTGCGAATCCTTATTTGGCAAGCATTTTTGCATATTCGTCATTGCACTCATACAAACTTTCTATCTCCTCCCCTGGGCGTTTGAATTTGGGTATTGTAACCTTACTATTCATGCAACATAATCCGGGTGGCTCTACTAAGTGACATTTGTAGGCCTAACAATGCTCATATGGATTATCATTATATTTGAGTTGGGTTTTCTCCGAGTCGAAATCCACCACATCTATGGGCTTGAAGGCAATTCGAAAATATTTGGGGTCTTTTTTTTAAGGTTCTATTGTAAATGGTCTCTGAATGACCAACTGTGTCCTTGTTCATTCTGATTAACTCAATTTGTTCATGCTATCATGAACTTTGATTTAACTCTAATCCCGTTCTCCGGTAGTCTCAGACTGCCGCGTCGCATCTTTATTCTCATGGTCATTTCCCTTCGTTATGCATTTTGAGTCCTTAGACTCCTGCCTCATAGAACGTTGTTCATTTCTTTGCGACTCGGTTTCAGACGCATTTTGAGCTTGCCTGCGTAAAGCTCTCTTTGCAGAGGCTTTAGTGCATTTATGCTGAGCCATATTCTCAGCAAACAAAACTGGATCCCAAAAATACTTGGGCTTACGTTCGGAATCTAACGCCTGTTTTGCATTCGGCCAAATTTTATCAGCTGGAAACGAAACCACCACAGCTGGAAAAAAACGTATACAGTGATTCCAGGTATTTTGTTTCCAGTTTTTGGTTATTTGGGGACTTTTTTGATCTTCATCAATGATAATTGGCTTTTTATTGCCTGTTATACCTGAGATTTGAGCTAAATGCCGGTTGGACAGAAAGAGTGATGATCTTCCATACTGATTTTCTTGAAAATTATTACCAAGTGATCAGATGTGTGCAGTCAGACCAAGTTAATTTAATTTAGAAAACATCTTTCTAATAAGGTCAAAAACAAAAAAAAACATTCTCATATAAAATGGGATTCACAACTACCCTACAATTCAAAAAATCACGTTCCAAAATTGTATTGCTATGATAGCAATATCCGAAATATTGTCTGAGCACATTAACTTCATTTTGAGTAGAAAATTTAAAATCTGTGGGATTAGAATTTAGTACACATATCAAAGAATATAAATTAGCAAAACAATTACAATCAGTGTTGTTAGTCTGCACCTAGAAATAACATTTTGAGTCAGCGAAAATGTTCTGAACCCATTCAAAATTCCCGATTTTTATACCTGCAGCCCTATGTCCACTATCAACGAGTTGATGTTTAATTTTATGAAAAAAGCCGATTTGCTAAAGTACAGACCCGAATCTGCTAGCTGAAGCACAGGTAAAGAGTATGCGTGAGTAAACTTGAAAGTTAAGAAATGAAGACTGTCGCAAATAATGCCAACAGATGGAGGCTCATTAGGGCCAACTGAAATATCAAAAAAAGAATAAGGGCTGAAGCCAAAAAATATGTTGTTTGGCAGCTCTAATTGCGCCTTAATTTTATAAAAAAATTGAATACCAATATATTCGAATACCATACATTATTGGAATTAAAATTTGAGGCGTCTTGAGGGTCAGCAGGAAACGCAAATTCCCAAGAATTACCGTTTAAGTTTTAGAAGCTGGTAAAATAATTCACAAAACCTTCCATTCTTTAAAGAAATTTATATCAGCAGAGAAGGGGGAGAGAAAAACAGTGTGTAAGTGGAGAGCCATTGTGAGAGAAGAGTGTATTAGAGAGAGAAGAGTGTAATACAGAGAGAAGAGTGTATTACAGAGCGGAGACTGTATTACAGAGAGAAGAATGTGTCATTGAATGTGTCATTGCCTAAAAGTTGAATGTGTCATTGAATGTGTCATTGCCTAAAAGTGCTATCATACTAGGACGTAGGTAAATAAACCAACATTAGTGGTCAAGCAACGCGAAAACAAACACAAAAATATACTAAGCAAGGACTCATATAAAGTATATATGCATGCATAAACGCATATGAAATCCCCTCGTTGCGTTATGAAGCCAGCTCGTCCCCTTTTGAAATGTTTTCGCTCTATTTCTCTCTCAACAGCAGACGATCAAGTAATCTTTACGGTGATATACGTATATATATGTGTGAATCCTTATAAATAGACATGTACACACGTGCGCGCACATACATACACACACGGACACGTACACAAATACACATACATATCTGCTCGCTATATCTCTTTTTCAGAAATAAAAAGAAAGATTCGGGTGAATTTGTAGCCAAAACAGAATTATATGTTTTCTGAAACAGTCAAGATAAAGGTTTATGTGTATCTGCGTGAGTGTGTGTGCGTGCGTAAAAATATTATTTTTTCAATATGTGTGTTTGAGATCCCTTTCCTACAAAGGCACACGCTAGTTAGAGGTTGTAGACACGGATTGAGAAGGAGGTGAGAGAAGGCAAGAAAGAGATTGGAGATAAAGAGAGGGAGAGAACTAGAGAATAACGGTCTGAAAGATATTGTACATTAGTTTCCCTCTCTCTCTTACTCTGTAACACACATACACACCTCCCTCTCTTTCTTTATATCAGTTGCGATAGCAACATCGTTTGTTTATTTCTTTAGCAATCTGAAAACAGTAAGAGGAAATTCGACCAATTAGAAAAGGGCGAACAGTCACAAAGCCCCTAAATATATATTATTAAAATTAAATTTACTACATGTGCATATTGCGTTTGACCCTCAATTCGAAATCAATCGGGTGGATTATGTTTGAAACTATCAAGACCTGGTTGGTTTCAATCCTTATATATAGAACAGGGATAATCACACGGACAGTAGATGAATTCAACAGCTTACACCGAAAAAAAGGAACTCTATAACTAGATATGAAATACTTCACCCCAATATTGACACAGACACACTGTATGTACCAAGAAAACTATGTGGAAGAAGACATTTTCGATGCCAATACAGCGTTAAAGACGAAAATACCGTAGCATGGTATATAAAAGAAAAAGAACAAGGACAGGACACTCAATTTGACAAAAAATATTAGAACGGTAAGAATGAAGACAACCTGGAAGGAAAATAAAACTCGAGTATCTTACAATTTCCTTCACATTTGATATCTGCATTTGTCATTATAACGACCAAAAAGAAACAATTATGTATATCGTAAATACTAAGTATTACATTCTAGTTATGGTATCATGGCGTGAGTATACATAAGTTCCAATATATATATTTCAATTATTGAAATTTTTCTTTAAAAACTAACTATTCACATGCATCTAAACACTATTTCTTAAATTTGATAGTAAATAATTTCCTGAAACACGCTTTTATATTCGCTGATCCTTCTTTGATCCGAACACTTTAATGAAGTAGATTAAATTGATTATTAACCATATTAATCGTAGACAAAATCTCTGTATGTTAGAAAGTATTACTTTCACATTTCATATAACAAATGTACAATAGTTATTATATTGTATTTTGAAGCAGTGTCCTATTAATATAAAGTTGTAATCTTCATATATCTAAATTATCATGACAACCTCATTGAACTTAAATCAGTGTAATAAGATGATGGAAACGTATCGTTTGACATACTCGATATTCATATTCAAGTTGTACTTTGTACTCTTTACATATATGATCAACACTTTAATGTTATTTATTGCGTTACGGGTTATGACCGTAAAATATGTTAGCTTAACATAAAAAAAATTATACTCTATGAATAAATATGCAAAATAATAAATATCAATAATGTCATTTGTCAACTTATGTTTTAGTATTTTATAATAAACAACAATCTGATATCTAGCACTTATTCATTTTAAAACTGTTATTAGTCGGAAGTACGCGTTGAAACGTAATTCTCATTAACATATATTGATTTACCTAACGGTATGTTTCCGTATCGCCTACACAAAAGGAAATAAGAATATCACGGTCATAACAAGCGTAATTATATTTCATAATAATAGTTTACGTTTACTGAAATATACATTTGCTCCGTTTTTGCATTGATATAAGAAGTACTGTAAGTTTGAAGAGAAGTAGTTATAGAACAGAACTGAGTTAGTTAAAGGAAAGTAAATTTGAAGGTATAACATTCTTGCTTCAGGGACATAAATTTTACCTTCATTGTGAAAAATATATCGTCTGTCATTTGAGTCATGGAGCCATCGGTGATTATATTTTAATTCAGTGAGCTGGCGAATTCGTTAGCAAGCCGTGTTATATGCTTAAATGTATTTTGTCTGTCATGTGTTCTGATCTGAAATTCCGGCAGAGTCGACTTTGACTTTCATGCTTTTGAGGACGATAAATTGAGTAGTAGTTAAGAAGCAGACTGGGTCGATCTAATCGGTTGAATCCTGGTAACATTTCAGGGCCTTGTGCCTGAAGTAGTAACGAAGATTGTACGTTAGTTTTCGTGTGATTGCTTTTTGTTGTTGTTAAGCTCGTTTTTGTTTATGATGGTTAAGCTCGTTTTTGTTTATTGATAACGATGGTGAGGGAACTCTTTCTTCTAGGGATATTCTTTTCTTTTATTCTTATATTCATTTGAATCATTTGACTGCGGCTATGCTGGATCATCGCTTTCAGTCGATCAGATCAACTCCAGAACTTATTTTGTAAGCCTAGTAATTATTTTATTGGTCGCTTTTTGCCGAACTGCTAATTGGAATGGACGCATCGGTTGTCAAGTGATGGTGGGGGGGGGGGCAAATACAGACACAGAAACACACATAAATAATACACACACATACAGACACACACACACCAATATATATATAATATATATATACATATATATACGACGGGCTTCTTCCAGTTTTCGTCGACCAAATCCACTCAGTAGGGTCTGGCTTGCCCGAGGCTATAGTAGAAGACACTTTTCAAAGTTATCACGCAGGGCATTGAGCCCAGAACCATGTGGTTAGTAAAGAGGCTACTTACCACATAGCCACTGCTAAGCCTGTATGTATATTTTCATGCAATTGTGGTTATGCATCTACACTTCGGTCGTCATCAAACTAGATGGCATCATTGTATTTTCTCAGGATATTGTCTCAGATGATACGGCGATAAATGAAAGATCTTCAGCTGCTACTTTTAGCATAAAAATTTCGAGGAATACTAATGCTGTTGCCATTAAACATTAAGTCCGTTTAGTGCAAGTAATTGAGGAAGTATCCGTGTAATAGTCCACTACAACTTGAGCTCTTACATTCAACAGTGAACGATATTTTCGATATTTACATCTTAAGCAATTCGCTAAGAGCTATGAGTTCGATATTTTTTATGGAAAGCATTTAAAGCTAGCGCTCTGCAGAATATTTTCATTCAACATCAGCTGCGATTAACGTAGTATTCACTTGTCAACGGAACTATTCACTTGTTTCATCAAGTGTACAAGTTCTCTAAACGAAATGCGTTGTATAATGCAACGAGTTTTCCGCCATTATCAACAATTATCCAGGCAGTTTTTTTACACATACACACACAGACACACACACACACACACACATATATATATATA
>JACXVO010014094.1:62002-72222 GCA_015501135.1 Hapalochlaena maculosa
TACATACATACATACATACATACATACATACATACATACATACACCCATTCAAACATAAGCAAACATTTATTCAGACGTTCGTACCTACATAAATACATGCATATTGTTAAATGCCATACATACACATTAAATTCCTATTTTGTGACACGAATTTAACGCCGAAACAAATGACAAGTGTACACTGCGATCACTCGTCATTTCTTCCCTTTGCTATTATCCCTCAGCATGAACTCTTGGTCTTTTATTCATGTGTCTTCATCGTCTTTTCATTTGCTCGATTTTCATGTCACGGAGAAGTTCACGGTGGTTATGGATGAATTCAACGCAGCTCGTTAAACCATTAGAAGTATCATAACAATTGCCTACGTAGGACTTACTAGTTATTTATTTCTCTGTTTTTCTAAGCATTTTCTCTCTCCATCTCTCTTTCTATATTCCATTCTTTCTCTTTTCTCTCTCCTTCTCTCTCCCTCTCTCTCTTTCCATCTCTTTCTGCCCCCTCTTTCTCTCTGTCTCTGATTATCAGTTTCCAAAGCAGTAATCATTTGTTCTCTTTATACAAAAGCGTGTTCTTTTTATACAGAAAAAATTTAAACTCGATCAATCTTAATCATAGCGGGATGATAGAATTTAGGAATAATTTGGTTCTGTAAATTTTTGTTTCTTGTAATCTATCAGTTATTCATTATATCAGAGTTAAGTTATGTTCTGAATCCTTCTGATGCAGGCTATCTGCTTAGGAGAAACCGGTCAGGTTTCTTCATTTCAGTAATAATAGTTTCAACAAAGTTCAACCGACCCCGGAGTCAATGACTGAGAAGACATCTACAGGATGTGCTTGTCTAGTCGAAAAACTTAAACCTATATGAGAATTTTTTCTCTATTTAATCCTTGTAACTCTTCTCTATTCCAGACAATGAAAAAGTGCCAAATATATAAGTAGAAAAATCACCCTTGTCTTCATCCGAATCACCATTTTTGAGCTGATTAGCTTAAACAGTAGGACTATCCATAACTTTTATAAGGTATTCTTTTCTCACTTTCAACCTCGTTCCTCCTTGTAGCTCTTGGTTATACTTCCAATATTCCAAGGTATTCTAACTGTCCAACTTTTAAGGATCCTATTCGATGTTTTTGCTTTTACTTATATGATCTAACGCTTTCCTCTTTCTTAATCCTTCTTATTTTGAGGATAAAATAAACAACATTTCTTTAATCCAAACTGATTTTTCTTCGTTTATTCATCTTGATATACAATCAGAGATAACCTTACTTTTAATCGCTTTCTTCCTTCCTTCCTTCCTTATTTTCACTTACTGCTCTGGCAAACGATATGATATCATCTTCTGAAACACTAACAGACATTTAAATGCCATGTCAAAATCTTTAAATGGTATTTATGAAATCCTCTGGTAATATACTGAAATTTGCGGCTTGTGTAAATTATACATTGCGAAATATTCTGATATGTATACAAATCTTTTTGAAATAGGACAAGGTATCTCCTTGGAATATTATTTTCCAATACATACTTTAATCCTGCATGAAGGTAAATAGTATTTTTGTGTCCCTTTTTTATTTTTCAATAACTTCTTAAAATATCTATTGGTTTTATCCAATTCTCTTATCATTCGGCTTCGTGATCGGTAAGGTTTTCTACTTTTTCTAACTTTTTACATCCTTTGTATATGCCATGTCATCAAATGGTTGTTACTTGCGACATATAGTTACCGGAAAATTTTAAGAAATTTAATACTAAATTTGTGTGTGTTTTTTTTTAAGTAATATTTTTGTTGTTCGGGAGTTTGCTGAAAACAAATAGTTGTATAAATAATTATTTCTTAGGTGGTGAGGATTATAATTTTTTCCTACATTGTGGATATAAATATTCATTTCATGAAATATTTCAAAATCCATTGAGCCGGAATACACTCTACTAATGATGCTGATACATCTTAAAATATACTTAGTTGCTGTTACTGTTCCAGCTATTGAAATTGTTAACAATTTTATCTTTATACTATTTTACTTTCATTCCATTTCATTCAAAACATTGTGGTTTTCACTGGAAATTTACTGAATGGGTCTACTCGCTATATGCGAAAGTAGTCCATTGACAACAATCGATATTTACATTGATGAAATAAGATCGTGCTTTGCTAAGTCGGGTAATACGAGAATTTGGGGTTCTAGATAAGTCTCAAGTGCCGACTCTATACTTACATACAAACTCATACACTAAGGTGTACACACACACTTACAAACACACCCACTATTTTTTGTTTCTTTCTGATCGTCTTCTTTCATTGTCCTTGTAATAAGTATAATTCTCTTTCTTTTCCGTCTTCTTCAACCACTATTACTTCTAATTATCATAATAATTATAAATAATAATGAATATCGTAGCAAACTAGCAGGATTATTAGCACGCCGGAGGAAACGTTCCGCAGCATTTCGTTCGGCTAAGGTCTATAAAACAAGTACTACTTGAACACTGCGGTCAATGTAATCGACTAGCCTCTATCCCCGAAATTGCTGGCCTTGTACTAAATTTGAAACTAATATTATCATTATAAAAATGAATATTAGAAAGGAAAATTAAAAAGTAGAAAGGAATATTATGAAGGCGTCTAGCTGACAGAACTTTCATCACCAGTGAAACTTCATCACTCGTGCTTAGCGGCATCTCGCTCGTTTTTCCGTTCTGAGTTCATATTCCACTGAGGTCGGTTTTGCTTCCCATCCTCTCAGAATCGATAAAAAGAATACCAGCTAAACCCTGGGTGTGATGCAACCGACTTACCCCCACTCTGAAATTGATGCACATGTGCCAAACTTTAAATTCGTTAATAAGTAACTTAATATTTTAAAGATATGCATATTTTCTAATGGTATATATAGTCTTCAGAGATCATGCTCAACGGAGGAGAATTGAATGTCAATAGGTACCGACGTAAGTTCAGAATTATTCCAGCTAATTCAGTGAAGAAAAATATAGTCTAAAATGCCTGCATTATTTATTGCGCTATACTCCTTTACATTATAAGTCATAATTATTTCTGCAAAATCAATAAAATGTACGGCAGTGACATAGTGAAGTAAATTAAACCGAAATATAAATTGTGATGTTAGTTCAAATTTATAAACCATTAAAGACAATGGGTGACAAAATCAGTTGAACAAATATAAAATGTCTTACGCTGTTTTAGTTACGCCCTTCAAAATTTTACTGCCTAATTTTGCCGAGGTAGACTTTGCTCTTGTCTTTCCTAAATCGATAAAATAAAGTATCAGTTAAGAAGTAATGGAATAGGTTCAATTAACTAAACTCTTACCTCAACATTTGTAATTGTATTCCAGTGTATAAGACATGATAAAGTTGTATTTCGGAAAAGATATAAGACCAAATGTGAAACACACGCACAGGATAAAGTTTCATAAAAAGTATTTTATTTACATACCCAGGATGTTATATGCAGGATATCTTTGTACGCTATAGTCCTTCCGACGCACCATTTGCGTCCTGCTCACTCAGGACGTAAATGGTACTATAGCGTACAAAGACACCCTGCATATAACATTCTGGGTATGTAAATAAAATACTTTTTATGAAACTTTATCCTGTGCATGTGTTTCACATTTGGCCTTGTCTTTTCCGAAATACAACTTTATTTGTTTCAACACACAAACTTACATCAGAAATCTTGCCAACCAAATACAAATTCGTAGTATAAGACATGGTTATTGTTGTAAGCTTACATATTTACCATTAGCTTTACAAAAATAAATCCTTGTTGTTTGCTATGTAAGCAAACTGGAAATATTTCAATACTCTCTTCTCGAATTTTTCATTTCTTATTCTTTTTTTCTTTCTTCCTTGATAACTGTTCTGTATTTCTGTGAATACACTTACACGCTAGTAGTGTTTGTTATGAAGTGTGAGAGAAACGTGTGAACGTGTGTTGTATATGTGTACACTGCTGAATTTAAGTATTATTTGTTGTTCTTATTATCGCTTTTCGTTTTATATCCTCTATTATACAAAGGATTTTCTTCTAATGTGTGCTGCGTGAAGTCCAAATGTTCAGCTAGCAGCAAAATATAATGCTTCTTCTTTGTATTATTATCCCTATCATTGTTTAGTAGTCAAAACATTCCTATTGTTGTAGGAATTACAGTTGTATTCCTTCTGTATTTTACTTTTTATCTTAACAAAATGTTCAGGTTTATTCGTTTTCGAAGAGTATTATGAGGTCTTACTTATATTATTTTTCCCTTAAAATATCGTTGCGAGTGTATTTGTTTTTCTCTCTTTATGCAATGCTATCATCCAGAGACTTGTCGCACTTGATTTCTTTTGTTCTAGTTTTCCCTTTTCCACGTAATGTCTCAAGAACAAGATTATACTATTTAAAGTTTGTTTGGCCCTTGTAATACTTTTTTTTTAAAGTAATAGAATGGTAGTTAAAGAATTACAGATTTTATAATTTCAACAAGCAACACATAATGCGCCTTTGTTTTTGTTTCATAAAAATGATCTGGAATCTACACGTGAGAAAGTTTTATGATGACCTAAGATCAAATAATAACAACGATAACAGCAGTAATTTATTGTGTGCCTTACACGTCTGCTCGCCTAGAGTTTACTTAGAGTTGGTAGATTTTGTTCGTTCTTTTTATTCGCAGTCACATTTGTCAAATCTATTTATTTTATGGATACTTATCAATTCCTATATTTAGTACCAATAATAATTGCTTCAATTTCTAACACAAAGTCAGCATTTTAGGTAGTGGGAGTAGTCAACTACACGACCTCAGTGCTCAACCGGTACTCATTTTATGGACCCTCTAAAATATATAAGGTAAAGTCGAGACTTAGATCAACGTAGGGAGCTGGAAGATACTATGGTTAAGGATTTTGTCTCAAACGTTAAAGATTCTTACCGATCACCGCTCTCCCTATTAATATTGATAATAATGCATTCTATGTCTATCACTAAGAATTTACACAAATCTGAAGGTACTTACAAAACAATACAACACAGTATTATAAGGTTAGAAGTTATATGAAAACATGTGAACAAAAGAATAACTAAAACAATGAAACAAAATATTCAAACAGCACGGTTTTCTCAGAAGATAGACTTACGAAGGTCGTTCGCGTAAATTTCACAGAGCCAGGGTCAAGGGAGAAAGTCACTGAAGGGTACAAAAGGAGAATTAGGAAGGTACGTGAACAAAATTAATTGAAGGGAATATCGCTAAGGTCATAAATACATGGACAATGTCTGTATTAATATATTCTGTCCCGTTTCGGAAATGGACAAAGATCGGGCTGCAGAACTTAGAAGAACCAAAACGTTGCTAACAATGTACAATGCAAACCATCCTAAAAGTCGTATCGACCGATTCTGCCACTTTTCCAAGAAGGGAAGGTAGTAGAGAATTATTAAACGTGAAAGACATTGTTGATGCTGTGATATTAGGTATGAAATATGTTGTACAGAGTAAAGAAAGAATCCATTCAGCAGCAAGAGATATCCCAAAAGTGAATGAAGCAGTAAGAGGATTCAAAGAAGAAAGGAAGAACAACAGAATGAACAAATGGAAACAAATGGAACTTCATGGTCAATTCATGATAAAAGCCAAAACTGCTGGAAGCCCTCTGGCTTTGGTTCAGTCGAGAACTTAAACAAGAAACGTCAATCATAACCGATAAGGAACAAATCGTTAGAACAAATCTGATCAAGGCAAATATCCTCAATACTTAGTCAGACAGCAAATATATAACCTGCAGGAAAGGTAACAGGACTATTAATCACATTTTGAGTGAATTCAATATACTAACACCTAAAGAGTACAAGCGCAGACACAAATTATGTAGGCAAATGTGTGCAATGAGATATTAGTCGAATATGAGGCTTCAAAACAACAGAAACGTGGTATGAATACGAAATAGTTGATAGAAAATGAGAATTACTAGATCTTGTGGGACTTTGCAATAAAAGCTGACCATACTACTGAAGCAAGGAAACCAGGCATGACTACAGAGGACACAATAAACAATGCATGATAATAGATTATGCAATTCATTTTGATAACTGAATCGATATCAAAGAAGAGGGAAAACAACTGAAAAGAATCATGATCTAACCAAAGAGAAGAGACTGTGGAAAACCAAGACAGCAATTGTTCCTTCGGTAATAAGGGCACTTGTCACAAGATCTAACATGCAAACTAAAAGATTGAAAGAAATTGGAATTGAAACACTCATTGTCAACTTGTGGAGAAGTACCATCCTATATCCAGTAAATATCCTCAGAAGATATTTTTACCTTTGAGGAGAATTGTTTCCACCAAAGCTCAAGGAAAACACCTAACTAAATTAGTATTGACAAATATAGTAATAATAAAAATAGTAATAATAATAGTAACAATAATAGGAGGTTAAGCAGTTGTGGTCAAAGAAAAGGGTGGTGGTGGTACCAATAGTTGTCGGAGTCCTGGGAACAATGTGTCTTGAGAAATACATGGAACACATAGGGGCTGCAATAAGAGTGGGGCACTTGCAACGGACAGCACCGCTAGGAACTGTTCCAATACTCCAATACTCCGAAAAATAAGGGGTATTACCTTAGTTCACTGATAGTGAACAGCTGGTACCGTAGTATATCTCCAGCGTTAGAAGCTGTACAGAGACAATGAATAATAATAAATAACAAATACTGATAATAATAATGCTTTTCGCACAAGACCAGCAAGTTTGGGAAGAGGGTAAATCGTATGTATCACACCAGTTCAACTGATACATATTTTATCAACCTCTGCGGAATTTGAACTCCGAACGTGAAGACGAATGAAACGCCAATCAAGAAGAAGAAAATTGCCTACAGAATAATACATCTCTGGGATGGTTAGTAGAAAAGCAAGATTGTTGATGAAAGAGCGGTAAAAGTGCAATGTAGTTGGCAATTACCGACCCATCGCTTGTCTTAACCTCTTATGAAAGTGTCAACAGGCATCTTCGAAGGGAAAATATATACATACCTTGTGGAAAACAATCTACTTCCAGTAGAACAAATGGGATTCCGAAAAGTATCCAAGGGCGCCAAAGACCACCTTGTGGTAAGCAAGGTTGTATTGAAGAACAATAAACAGCACCAAAGCAAATTGTTCATGGCCTGGATATAGACTTTATAAAGGTTTACGACATGTTACCATCCTCGTGGCTTTTGAAAACACTTGACATATGTGTAATAGCAAAGAACGTGTGTGCACTGATTAGGAAAAGTATGCCTAGTTAGAAAACACATCTGTTCTCTAACAACCAGCCCTTATCCGAGGTAACATCTGAAACACATATCTTCCAGAGAGACTCTTTCTCACCATTGTTATTTGTTACAGTTTTGATCCCACTTTCTGTAGTCCTACGCAAAGTCAACGTGAAGAAAGAATAGATCGCGTTCAGCCACTTTCTATTCATAGACGATTTAAAACTGCTCGCAAAAGCAGAGTCTTAAATGGAGAGGCTGGTTGAGACTGTGTACATGTACCGCAATGATATAGATACTTAGATAGGTTTCGGCCCAGGCACTGGCTAACTTAACAGCACCACCTGAAAAAGACATTTAGTAATGTATTTATGGATAGTTAATGTTAGACACTATTGCCCATTGGGTAGGATGGAATTCGGTATCTAGGAATGTGTGGTGCTCACTTTGAAGCAGGGGGTAAACATGCAGATTGTAGAGGGCATAGAATTGTCAAACGAAGAGAGAATAAAAGATCCGGATGATGATGGGTACGAGTATCTTGGGATCCTGGAGCTGGTCCATATCATGTACTGAGAAACGATAGACAAACCCATTACTACATATTTCAAGCACTTCAAACTTCTCTTGAAATCAGAACGCAACTCAAGGAACTTTGTGACTGCAACCAACATATGGGCAAGCATCTTAAATGGACACAAACGGATATTAACCAATTTGGTTGCAGTACTCTAAGACATGTGATGTCACAAAGCATTTTATCTTAATAATAATAATAAATATATATAATAATAATTATCATTACTATTTTACATTTTGACATATGTTCCGAAATGTCGATTACATCTATCCTAATAGTAATAAACAGACACAAGCCTCAAGGTTACATGAAGGTATGTCAATTATATGAGGTTGCATGACTGTGTGTTTGTAAAAAAAAAACAATAACAAAGAAACAAAAAATTTAATAAGAAGAAATTTCTCAAAAATAGATGAATAGTCTGTTTTAGTTTACTTTTGCTGTCTTTACTGTCTACCCTGTTATTCTTTTACGTGTTTCAGTCATTTGACTGCAACCATGCTGGAGCACCACCTTTAGTCGAACACATCGACCCCAGAACTTATTCTTTGTAAGCCCAGTACTTATTCTATCGGTCTCTTTTGCCGAACCGCTAAGTGACGGGGACACAAACACACCAGCATCAGTTGTCAATCGATGGTGGGGGGACAAATACAGATACAGAAACACATAGAAAGAATATATATATACATATATATATATACGACGGGCTTCTTCCAGTTTCCGTCTACCAAATCCACTCACAAGGCTTTGATCGGCCCGAGACTATAGTAGAAGACACTTGCCTAAGGTGCCGTGCAGTGGGACTGAACCCGGGACCATGTGACTGGTAGACAAATTACTTACCACGAAGCCACACCTACACCTACACCCGTTTATTATTAATATGAAAGAAGTAAATGCAACTTAATTTCGTCTTCAGTTTGTCTGTTATGTAATTGAATGTGGCGGTTGTCTGTATTCGATATTCTCTAGTATCATTGATAAGAAGAAAAGCATTGGATTTATGAGAACTGTTGTGGTCAAGATTTTTAGTAATTTAATAAGGTCGGAGTAGACACATAACAGTACCTGAAGAACGCTTGGCGGATATACATGTCATATCGTATGCGTCTTCGGCAGGTTCTCAGTGTGATCTGTGGAGATGTGGTAAGGTGATATAAGTATAAATTAAAATGAGCGGATGAGAAGATGAATCCACATGGTCTTGATTAACATATTAAACTGTTATTTTCTATGAATCAATTTCTGTTTTGTTTCATAAGATGATCTTGTGTATATTTTTGGAATAGCTAGATAGTGAGCGATGGATCTAAGAGCTTTTCTTTGTCACTAGTGATATGAATCCATGATGTAACAAACAATATATTCGAAGGTCTGCTTAGGAAACAGTCTTAAGTCATGCTCCTTGTAATCATAATATAAAATACATTACCTAAAAATAATGCGAGGTCGACGTAGGCTCAGAAAATAATGCAAGGCTTTTATTAATCAAAGGATCGTGGGTTACACATTTATCTTTGACAAATTGAAACTTTGATCTAATTTTAAAATGATGAATGGATATAGTGTAAAAATTTATACAAATATTCTAAAAGAAACCCTTTGTAATCACTTATTTCAAATAAAGATATTTAGCGAGTGAGTAAGAGAGGGGAATGCAAATGAATTTTGAGAGATAATAGTCGAAATGTGTAAAATGTTGAAAATTGCTATCCCGCAGCGATTTAGATAAGACTTTTTTTTTTATCAAATCGTGCAGTTGAAATCTCCGGTAATAAAGTAACCCATATTTGGAATTTTAAGGATTTTCTAGGCATTAATGATTTTAACGATTACTTTCTTATAATAAGAATTACATATTAATAACTTAATTAATAGGCTATTTCATTTACTATAGTAAAGGTGTGTTTCGAGTAATATCTATTTTTATTTTTAAAGTGTGAATTGTTCGTGTAGTGTCATTAAATATTGGTTACAGAATATCATTTATGATTTATATAGGCTATAACACCATTTTATTGTGAAAGAGTCAGTCTGAGTTAAGTATAATTAATAATAATCTATGTTTAGTACTCCAAATGCAAGAAAGTTTCTATGAACTTTTTCTTTTAGATCAATGGTGGTGTTTTCACTGCTGATAATATAGAATTTCCGTTTGCTTTTACTTTTACAGAGGCCTTTTTCGCATGTGAAACGTTAAGTATTCTGAGTAATTCTCTGACTTTGATATTTGTGAATGATATTTGTAACTGCTAAGCTAATTTGTTTCCTAAGAAGAATGACTTTGCTGCATTTGACCGTTACTAGCTTAACACTAGTTTTTATATATATATATATATATACGTATATATATATATATATATAT
>JACXVO010014179.1:1368314-1386582 GCA_015501135.1 Hapalochlaena maculosa
ATATATATATATATATATATATATATATATATATATATATATGACCGTTTGTGTGTGCGTGTACACCACGCACAACTATTTGTTTACTTTTATTTTTTATCGAACGCGGGACTTCAAATATTCCATAAATACACTCTGCATGCTTCTAACTTTATCTAACATTTCAAACTAAAAAACAATACATTCAAATTATCAATTAATACTTGATCTGCATATTCGATCGAATAAAATGAAGTGGTATCTTTCTTTTTTTTTTCTTCCGGATATCGATAAAGTTGTGTTGCTCTTTTTAAAGTTTGTTATATTTATACCCAATATAAGCAGTCTCTTTCGAGATTAGCATCACAGCCCCATCATCACAATTATCATTTCAATTACCTTAATAGACATTCATGATAAATCAATAACGCACTGGCAAAATATAATAGAGTTATTCCTTGTGATCTGAAATTACGACCCGGTTTTTTTTTTATTTTTATTAAATTCATAGTTACAGCAACTTCAATTTTCCTATTTCATTAATATCTCTCATGAATTCTTTCCTGTCTTTTAAACATATCTGAAATGAAAAAAAGAATAATAATCAATTGAACTATATTATCTGTTCTTAATTAAGAGCCGCACATTTTAATGTAGATTGTATCTGGTTGTGATATTAATCAATTTAGCTGAAGTTGACATTGCTTTTCTTCGCTCGGGATAGTGTATAAAGTTATTCGTATTGATCACACCCTATCCCCTCTTACACATACTAATAAGAATGAACCTATTTGCCCAGTCACAACAAGAAGTTGAATTGTTATATATTTCTTTACTACCCACAAGGGGGCTATACATAAAGGGGACAAACAAGGACAGACAAGATAGAGAAGGGAGAGAATTTATGGCGGAAGGGTATAGCAGGGTTCGCCACCACTATCTGCCGGAACCGCGTGGAGCTAAGGTGTTTTTCGCTCAATAAACACACACAAAGCCCGGTCTGGGAATCGAAATCGCAATCCAACGGCCGCGAGTTCGCTACCCTAACCACTGGGCCATTGCGCCTCCACTAATTGAATTGTTATACTAAATATTACAATGTTAGTTTCACTTAAACGTAAATCATTAAATTTTCTTGTTGATTTTCTTAATTTTCTTCGACTGGGCTAAAAATTATGTACCACCAATGCCAAAATGAAGATCAAATCAAATTATAATTGTAATTATCATCATCACCATAGGTGTGTGTGTGTATCAGTTTTACACTGAACTTGTTTTGAGTAGTTTTATACATAGTCTAAAAATCGTTGCTGTCATTTCAAATTGTTTTATCAGTTATATTGTTTCTCATCTTATAGGGCTTTCAGTAATTGTTTGTGTCGGACAAAATTACATTCAGTCATTCAAATCTTGCCGAGGTCAACTTTTTAACTTTCATTAAAGTATTAAGGTCGATATTAAAAGACTGAAATTATCCACCTGCAAAAAAAATTGTGTGGCCTACTATTTAACCTCTTGGGACGACGATAAACACCGGTTCTTGTACTGGATCAAATTTAATAGAATGTACTCTGCCTTGCCCTAAAATGTGAGGACTTGTACATCTGTTAGAAAACATTGCTATAGAAGTTGTTTAGTAGATGAGACTGAAAAGTGACACCGAAATCTATGCCCTTCTTTCGTTGTTGTTTTAGCCTTAGGTCAGACCCAAGTGGGAAGGCCTGTGCTCAGAAGCATTCTAGCCAATACCATTTGTTTTATATGCTCATATATTTATTTAGGACTATCTTGTCCAATGCGACATCTCTTTTTAAATAGTAGGGTGTGCTTTGATAGAATTTGACTGCTATTTCTAGCAGGTCGAGCAAGAACTTGGAGGCTTGTCATTGAATAATTGGTGGTTGTTACCCCACTAAGTTGGTCGTGATTAAGATGTTTTATGATAAAAAATGGCCCACCTGTGATCGTCACACTCCCCACACACACACGTACTCGACATAATGTGCTTCAGACCACATCATACAATGTTTCCTTCGTCTTCTTTTAGGATTTTGTGTGAGATTTGGTAACTGTTTCTTGTAAATCGAGCGAATAAGTTGGCTGAAAGTATATAGAGTAATTTAGAGTTGATACTGAAGTGATTCATTCAAAAAAATTTTCTAGGCTGTTTTGGAGGAAATTGTAAATGTTTTCCTTCTTTCCACATCGCTGTCTCCTTTCTCTTTAATTTAATTAATTTTTTGTTCCTTGTTGTGGTAATGTTCCATATTCCATGACTTATTTTTCATATACTGCGTTATTTTTAGAACAATTACAGATATATTTTTGTTATAAATCTAACACTCCTGTCACTGGTTAAGTGATGGGGAAAGAAAATAAAGTAACAAATGCAAACCCAAAATCGGTCGGACTGTATGTAGGAGGACCCCCTTCACCGGTCAGAGTGAAATTCATGATAAATTGGATTGTTTGGTTAACTCTGCTCTAGATAACAATTTTTTTTGTCGTCTTTTTGCACTTCGTTGACTTTATGGGCGCTTTTTTTTATTAAAACTGCATTGACTATCAACTAAACGTCGGTGAAAGAAAATCAAATCAGCTGAAAAACTAATTAAATTAAGAAGTACTATAACGATAAAAAAAGAACTCCGGAATTAAATGTTATATTCAATATCTACATATGAAAACTTCATTTGCTCTTCGGCAGAGAGAGTAGGGAAACACCATAATGCTGGTCGAATCAATCACATAAAAGAAGTTTGTGTCACTTTATCGACATTGTTGATGTATGAGAGAGGTGCAAAATCAGGTCGATTATTGAGTGAGTGTGTGTGTGTGTGTGTGTGTGTGTTTTAAGCATATTTGTTTCGACTGCAAATTTGTTGAAATTATGTGTGTAAAAAAATACTTGGTGATTTGTGTTGAGGGGAAGTTAAAAAAACTGTAGCCGTTGGCCAATATGAACGCTGTGGGTGATTAATTAGTATCGACACATACATACATACTTACACACATCCACACATACATGTGTTTGTTTACATACTTTATTTAATGCGCATCACTTCATCCACAATAAAATTCATCTGTTTGTATTTAGTCTGACAAATTCGTTCTTCGCTTCTTTTTTTTTTTTTAATCAATCATTCTTTTATTTCTTTAATATCATTTGGTAAACAACTTCAGTAATAAATACGAGTAATCAAAATAATCACCCTCTACTTTGATTGTTAAGAGGTTTATGTCTGTTAAGCTAGACATAAACTTCAATTGTATTCGTAGAAAAGAATAATAATGCTGAAATCAGCCCCATTCTATCTTCAGACATTTTGTCTTCTACAAATAGACAAAGTGATGGCGTCCCCGAGTCTGGCTGATCAGTAGATCTACGATCAGAAGCATTCAGCCATGACTGTACCACTTCTCTTTTCTCTAGACATAATTGGAACTACATTAACCAATATTTTTCTCTTTTAACAAAGATATGGTGTGGTTTGAGGGAGACTTGGCTGATATTTTAACACTCCCTCGAAGGAGTCCACTTGTTGATTGTAGTAAATATTAGCTGAGGTAAGAAAGATACAGTTAGATTCGTAGCGGATTCGTTCTTCTCCTTAAAATTTACTTAATATAACGAAGGTTGGAGTTCAGGTTTTTTGATAAGTTATGCAGAATTCCACCCCAAAAGTCGGGTCAATAAAAACTCTTCAAAGCAAATATTTTTGTGGCGGAGGTAAAGAATATGCACACCATCCGTTGGTGTAAACAAGAACTTTAATCCTAAACACCGGGTGTGCGTATTTTATTTTCGCATGTTGTTTAGACTCAGATCAACCCTGATAATGTAAGTTTGTAATCAAAGTATTGTTGCCATGGCCGTTCTGTCTTAGTTTTTATTGTTTCCAATATCTTGAGATCGATACATCTTTTTAAAAAAGAGTTTTGGTTGTTGTTTGCAGGTTGAACACTCACAATGCAGTGAATTTATTGTTGGCTAGTCTTAGGTTTTTCTATTCCTATATGTCCACTATGTAATTCATCTTGACCTATTTCTACAATGTCTGTGTTCTACTTGCCATTATCTCAGTAACGTTTTTTCATTCATTTCACATTGTTATACCTATATCTGTTTCACCGATTTACATTTGATATTTATCGACCTCTGAATTCGTGCTGTCTATCCAATGTCAACTCATTTTCGCAGTAATGTTTCTTTTGTCACGCACTACACCTACCATGGATACAGACCAAAATCAAAACACCATTATAGAAGACAAAAAAACTGTCTGACCTTATTTGAGCAGAGGAGCTAATTTTGGAACAGAAATCGTTGGGAGGTGGTGGGATAGGCCTCAATGAACTTATATATAGCTTTTCCGGGGGTGCTATATGGCATTAGAAAACATTCCAGAAGGGGTTAAGCTCCCTCCTAGCCACCTACGGGCTGAGTGAGAGCATTATGGGCACTCAGTGTGCAGAACGGTCGCTGCTGGCGCTCCTCGGAGTGTGAGTGACACCTGTGGTCTGGAGCTGCAAAGCCGTGCTGGCAATCATTGCACTTGGAGTGTCGGCATGTTGGTTCGGGCGAGAGCTGGTCCTCGGATCCCCCCCCCCCCGCCAGCACGAGGGAGAGTACCACCATTGTATCGAGGTGAGAAAGCTTTGTACGGCACCCAGCTCCCTACCCAGAGGACGCTGGATGTGATTTTTTTAAGTGGGGACATGCGAGAGGCTGGTCCCACAACTCAACTTTTTGTGGTGCCCCCTCTTGTGTTTTGCCTTCATAGCAATTCCAAGAATAACTTCCATTAACCTTCAAATGCTTATGATCAAGTAAATTTAATATTATGAAATAAAGTGGCTCTGTGGTAAGTAGCTTGCTTACTAACCACATGATTCTGGGTTCAATCCACCTGCGTGACACCTTGGGCAAGTGTCTTCTATAACTTCGGGCTGACCGAAGCCTTGTGAGTGGATATGTTTGTTTCTGTCTGTATTTGTCCCCCCACCATTGCTTGACCACCGATGCCGGTGTGTTTGCATTCCTGTCACTTAGCGGTTTGGCAAAAGAACCGATAAAATAAGTTCTGGGGTCGATTTGATCGACTGAAGGCGATGCTCCAGTATGGCTGCAGTCAAATGACTGAAACAAATAAAAGAATAAACATTCCAACCATGACTACCCTGTGTTTTAGTATATATACTCAGAATCAGTGCACAGTGTGATTTGAGAGAGATTAGCTGCTATTTCTTAGCAGGTCAAACAAATGGATATAGGTTCCCATTATGGGAACCTATATATATCTTAGTAAGTACAAGATAACTGGAGGCACAATGACCCTGTGGTTAGAGCAGCAGACACGTGGTCATAAGATAGCGGTTTCAAATCCCAGACCAGACATTGTGTTTATTGAGTAAAAAACACTTAAGCTCCACATTTTTGTCACAACTTTCTCTCCAGCTCACTTACAATGGACTGGCGTCCCTTCCAGGTGGAGAACTTATACACCAATGAAACGGGGTAACCAGCCCCATGAGCCAGCCATGGCTCAAGAAAGGAACAACGACAAGATAACTAACTATTTCTTGATAATCATTATTAAACAATAGCCCATAATGTTCCAGCTGTTATTAGCACTTGGTCTTTCTTTTGTTATTCATTACTTCTATTACTTCAGTGTAATGTGTCATAAGTTTTTGTGAGAAACTGGCTGCATAGTGTTATGGCACTGAGTTACTGACCATAGCATCAGTTTTCAGTTTAACCTCCAACTCTCAAAAAATGATTATTTCATCATTATTTTGATGTCGACTTTTCCATGCTTGCATAGGTCAGAGTTTTATTGACACCAATTTTCTACAACTGGATGCCCTTCCTGTCATCAACTCTCACCTATTTCCTAGTAAGGTCATATAGATAGATAGATGACAGATGAACGACATCTTTCAGTTCAATCTACCAAATCCATTCATTAGGATTTGGTCAGCTTAGAGTTGAATGGAAGATACATGCCCAAGGTGCCACACAGTAGGATTGAACCTATAATTGTGTGGTTGAGAAGCAAACCTCTTACCTCACAACCACACCTGTGCCTGTTTAGTGATTGAACAGTGTTTTTATATTTATTTTTCTATGTTAATATTTTTTATTCTGTTGCGTGTTTCAGTCATTTGACTGCAGCCATGCTGGAGCATCATTTTTGGTCGAACAAATAGACCCCAGAACTTTTTCTTTGTAAGCCCAGTACTTATTTTACCAGTCTCTTTTGCCAGACCATGTGACAGGGACACAAATACACCAACATCAGTTGTCTAGCAATGGTGGGGGGACAGAAATGCACACACACACACACACACACACATATATATACAACTGGCTTCTTTCAGTTTTTGCCTACAAAATCCACTCACAAGGTTTTGGTCAGTCCGAGGCTCTAGTAGAAGACACTTGCCGAAGATGCCACACATTGGGAATAGGATAATTTTATATATTGGGGAAAAGAATCAATATTGTTAAAAGAATTGTTTCCAAAGTTAGATTTATGATCAAGTGATTAATAGTGCCGCAACACTCTTAATGCCATTCTAATGTTCTTCAATTAACCTTATTGATTTTTTGCTTAATTCAAAGAGAATTTTTTAAGATGAAGCTTGTGAACTGAAAATTCAATAGGTAATCTTTTTTTCCATGGTTTAGTTTATAACCTTTATAGGTTCTACCAGATGTTAAAAGAGTGACATTTATAATCAGCCTAAACATCTGTTAGTCAATGTGTGTAAGAAAAAAATAATTGGGCTGGGGAGAGAATTGTACAGGGTTGGGATAATGGGATGGAAGAATTGGGCCTGGTGCTTCATATGAAGTCTCAGGCAGTGAGACACAGTAGGGTTGATGAAAGTAGGAGAGGCAAGCATTTCAAGTCTTTTAAGTGAAGATGGTATGCAACTAGTTGGTTCAGAGGAGCAGAAGTCATGGTAATAGTGATAAAATAAGCAGAGAGAGAAAATAGTATGTCTGTAGACTTGACCTTATTGAGTTTTTATTCTTTTATGCGTTTCAGTCATTTGGCTGTGACCATGCTGGAGCACCACCTTCAGTCGACCAAATCAAATCCAGAACTTATTTTTTGTAAGCCCAGTTATTTTATCAGTCTCTTTTGCCAAACTGCTAAGTGACGAAGACACAAATACACCAGCATCGGTTGTCAAGCGATGGTGGGTGGAAGGGCAAATACAGACACAAACACGCAAAATATATACAACAGGCTTCTAACAGTTTCCAGCTACCAGATCCACTAAGCAAGGCTTTGGTCAGCCTGAGGCTATAGTAGAAGACATTTGCCCAAGGTGTCATGCAGTGGGATTGAACCCAGAACCATGTGATTGGTAAGCAAGCTACTTACCACACAGCCACTCCTGCACTTATAGTTAATGAGATAGCCTTCATTAATTTATTGGATGGCTCTCTTTCAAATATCATGCAGGGTGTTTATATTTGTAGCAACAAGACTTTCAGATATGAGAGCAATACTTCATCATAGCTCCTGAGTTACATTCCTACTTATAATTCATTTTATTGTAAAACAGACTGGGCAGTAAGCAGGAAGGAATATGCCCAAATTGCTACATCCTACCCCTAGTGATAAACTACAGCATGCCATTTGTTTCATAGCATGATTTTCAATGAGATTGAGTCTATAAACTTGAAGCAATGGATCAGAGCTGATCATGAGATAACCAACAGTATTATTATCATTAAGGTAGTGACCCAGCAGAGTTGTTAATACCTGACAAAATGCTTGGGGGCATTTCTTTTGGTTCTGAATTTAACTTTCACCAAGGTCGACTTAACCTTTCATCCTTTTGCCATCAATAAAATATGTGCCCCTTGAGCACTGGGGTGGATGTATTCAACTAGCCTTCTACATGTCAGAACTTGTGCCTATAATAAAAAGAATTATTTAGGCATTTTTGTTACCTTTGATATGACAGAGTAATCCATCGTAGGTGGTCTCCTTCCTCCTCATTGTGGAACTTGGTGAAATTTTGTTATATCTTTATTTTTGTTGATTTCTTTTTTATGTACTAACATTTTTGTTCTTGGGCCCTTGTTGCTAATAATATATTTTGCAGTATTTCTTCCAACACTTTAAATTCTGAGTTCAAATCCAGCCAAAGTCAATTTTGTTTTTTGTCCTTTCAGGGTCAATAAAATAAAGTACCAGTCTAATTACTGGAGTTATAATTGACAAACTCTTTTCCTCCAAATTCTTAAATTAGAAACAATTGTCATTGTTGCCAATGCAATAGAATGGCAGAATTGTTAAAGTGTCAGTTAAACTGCCTTGAAAGATTTGTTCGTACTTTTTATTTTCTGAGTTCAAATTTACACCAAAGTCATCATTGCCTTTCATCTTTCTGGAGGCATCAATAAATTAAAACACTAGAATTGATGTAATTAACTAAAATTCCTCTTCTTAAAATTGCTGGCTTTTTGCCTCAAATTAGAATCAATTATTTTTTGCTTTTCTTTGTGTGTGTGTGCTTGCATGCATGCAAAGTTTGTGTGAAGCTATGCGTGTATTTAGTTTCATATGGTTTCATACTAATGCTTTAGTCAGGGAAGTAATCTGATATGTTATTGAAACAGAGACAACACAGTAAAATGAAATATATGTATAGATGGATGTTTGGTTTTGGTTTCCTCTCAGGTCACCTGTGTATTGATCCTTTACTTCCAATGTACTGTAGTGTGATTGTTCACTGATGATTAATGCAGATTAGATTTCATTTTAGTCTTTGCTAAAAGCACAAGGATGAATATTTTTGTTGAAACCATGTTCTTTTTATTGTAGGCTTTAGTCATTGCAGGAGTAATTTTAACTTTCAGTTCTTAATTACTCTTGTAGTTTAATGATAAAAAAAAATGTTCCATGCATCTACAGCACCTCGTTTTCTTTTTATAGTTAGAAAATACTTTTTAATGGTTTAAAAGAATTTAAAAGCATGAGTTAGGCAAAATTTTAAATTCTTTGCAACAGATTTTCTATGATTGAATGCCCTTCCTATTGCCAACCCACACCTGTTTCCAAGCTGAATAGTATTTTCCCATGGCCGGACATGTTTTTGCAGGAGATTGGAAACAGACAAGGTCTCACACACACACACACACACACAGAGGTACTCTTTTAAAAAACCATTTCCTAATAATGGCACGAACAAATTTTAATAAATGTCTTTTGTATGTTTCAGTCTTATTTTGTAAGGAGAAAGTGTATAAGTGCAAGAATGGCTGTGTGGTAAGTAGTTTACTTACCAACCACATGGTTCTGGGTTTGGACCCACTGCATGGCACCTTGGGCAAGTGTCTTCTATTAAAGTCTTAGGCTGACTAAAGCCTTAGGAGTGGATTTGGTAGACAGAAACTGAGGGAAACTCATTATATATATGTGTGTGTCTGTGTTTGCCTCCCCAACACCACTTGACAATTGATACTGGTGTGTTTATGTCCCTTGTAACTTAGCAGTTCAGCAAAAGAAACTGATAGAATAGGTACTAAACTTACAAAGACTAAGACCTGGGGTCAGTTTGCTTGACTAAAGGTAGTGCTTCAGCATGGCCACAGTTAAATGACTGAAATGAGTTAAAGAATATATCAAACTAAATACTTGTGTATATCATGCACTTACTAGTTACTTATTTATATTGACTTTAGTATAGAGAATAAAAAGACAAGTTGATTGTAATAATGATGAGGAATTGTCGTGAAAAGGACATGACACTGTGGTGGTGGTGGTGGTTACTGTTGCTTAAACTCAGATTAGTTCGATTTGAACTGACAAAGAACTCGTGCAACAGCACCGACAGTCCTATCTTCTTTTCACCATTCTTGACACCCATCTGCTACCTTCTTTGATTTGTCTTCTGTCTTAGCCACAGTCCCAAATTTTCTGTGATCACTGCCCTCTGTCTTCTTTATCACATTGGCTATTGTGTGTGTGTGCGTGTGCACACATACACAAGGTGTCCATAAATTATCTTCACAACTTTAACGATTTATCATCTAGATGTGTTGTGTGCAACCAAAATCCCCTATATGGAAGTGTTTTAGAGATACTCATAAAACTTTGTTTGCCTCTTTTCCAATAAACTCTACAAAGTTATCCTTATTTTCCAGTTTTTCTCTGAATTTTACAAATTGTAAAGGTAATTAATGAACACACTGTCTATTGGAAATGAATGCACTAGATATGCAACAGAATTACTGTTTTGGTTGTACTCTTAGTTGTAGTTATTTTAAACTTTCTCTGCTGCATGATTCCAAATAGTTCTTTTGTATGGTCTGTTTTGGACTATAATATATGTTGAGGATATTTGCTATGAAGGGAAAAACATGAAGACTCGTTCAGTACAATCAAATCTTCTTTGCAAATTGCATCTTACAAATTATAATTTATATGATCTTCAATTATTGAGCACAGAAGAAACATGTCGCTGATGAAATGTGTGTGTAAGTGTGTATAACCCTTTAGCATTCAGATTACTTTGTCAAATGTAATGCTTATTTATTCACTTTGTTTTGAGTTAATCACACATCCTTCCATTGCTTCAAGAATTTTGATAATGTTATTGTTTATCTTTAGAATTACATTGTAGGGTAGGCATTAGAGTTTAGATCTGATCAGTTTGAACATGACAAGTTGAAGATTTAGGCCAGATATGGCTGGCTTTGCTAGAGGAATAAATATATATTGTAAATATGGAGGGATGGGAGTAATCAAGTTTTTTTTTTTTTTTATGAATTATCTCAATTCTTTATTAGGGAAACCATTCATTGAATTGTGTTTTCCATTCTTACTATATTTTGTGTGAAAGAAAAAATATGGGTATCTAATACTGAAGGTCTGTAATAGATTGAGTTACAGCATGTCATCTTCGTTGTTGTATAACTTAAAGTCAGTCTTGACCAAGAAGATTTTTCATCAACATATTCCAACTGCAATCATCTTATTTTCTTGGGCTGTATTTAGGACCACATTATCTCATATGCTTATTTTAAGATGATTAAGTAAGGTTTGGTTCCTATTTCTAGCAGAGTAAGTGACTATGTTGATGCTCTTATTTGGTTCATGTATAACATGAATTTGAGACAAATACATAAGTTGAGAATATAGCTCCCAAAGATACTGATCATCTGTTTGAAGAATTTGTGTTGTTGCAACTGTTTAGTTCAGGAAGAGAGAACTGCCCCTGTCCTTCACAACAGTGGTCCCCAAACTATTTTGCACCATAGGCTAGTTTCATGCAATAATTGAAAGGAATCAATCACATTTCAAAACTCAAAATGCATATTTAATTAAATTATTACATATATAACTCATACATAGGTGCAGGAGTGGCTGTGTGGTAAGTAGCATGTTTACCAACCATATGGTTCTGGGTTCGGTCCCACTGCATAGCATTTTGGGCAAGTGTCTTCTGCTATAGCCTCAAGCCAACCAAGGCCTTGTGAGTGGATTTAGTTGATGGAAACTGGAATAAACCCGTGTGTGTTTGTCCCCCTACCATCGCTTGACAACCGATGCTAGTGTGTTCATGTCCCTGTCACTTAGTAATTTGGCAAAAGAGAAAGGTAAAATAAATACTAGGCTTACAAAGAATAAGTCCTGGGGTCAATTTCTTCAACCAAAGGCAATGCTCCAGCATGGCTACAGTCAGAATAAAAGAATACATAATGTGTAACCACCTTGCAGACTGCACTGGTCAATAAAATAGAAATAAGAGTTTAAAATGTTTTCTTTCTGTGCAGTCCAATAGCTAATGGTACTAATGCTGGTCTGCAGTTTGATGGTTGGAAACCCCTGCCTTACAGGACCTATGAGGTTGATGCAGTTAATATTGGGTGGGGTTGGGTAAGTAAAGTCAAGGATTGTTGTTCTGATGAATATAAAGTAGAATATCTTGTATAATATTCAGGGAGTCAGGCGCAATGTGGATGTCAAGAGGAGAAGTATGTTTAAGTGGTATACTAACTCTATAGTTAAATACTGAGGAGCTAAGACCATTGTAATTTCAACAGTGGAGACAAAGAAAGAACATAGCATATTAGTTTGCTAGTTGGTTTATCAGTGAAGACTCCTCTATCAGTCAGCTGTCCTTTGACTGGGTGACTGGAATGTAGTCTGAAATAAGCATTTATGTCACAACTGTCCCAGTTATGTGGGCCACATTTACTCGGAGATAAAGTAGTTACCCTCGTGTGTCTGGTAGGTTTAAAACTTGATGGCCTATTCTGTATTGGCTGATCTCCTAGTGTGAGTGAAATATAGGTTCTAAACTGATAATGGTATACAATTCTAACAGAACTGGTAATTTCTGTAACAATCAAAAACAGCAGCTATGATAAAATAGCCCAAATAATTGTAAAATTATTATTTGCTTCAAGTCAGTAATCAGAAAGTCTAGCAAACATTTCATTGTGTATCATATTAGTGTTAATTACAGTAGAAAATAGGCACTTATTGATTTCTCTAGATTCATTGTCTTCTGTTTCTATAGTGATAAGAAATAAGATTACATAAGAATCTGGTGGTCAGTGTAATTGGACTCTTTCTATCAAAACTATTAGAGGAGGAAAAACATAAAGAATAAAAATTATTAGGGAAAAGAAACTAAGTATGCTGTTCTGTTCTTCCAAACATCAACTCTTTTTATAAAATTGGACAGTGGTTTAGATGTTGTTACTGCTGTTTCCTTACCTTCAGTTCAGCCCTGATCACACAGGTCTGTGATCAAAGGCATTCCTGTTTGCAATTACCCTCTTGTTTTGTATTCCTAGAATAACATTGTGCAGCATTGCATATTGTCTGTAGTTTTACTTGACTAGATCACCAACCTATGAAAAAGCTACTACTATACTAAGGGGAAGATCTCACTTTGAATAGTGGTATCATGGAATCACTATAATTAGTGTTTGTGTTTTGTTATAAGTTGGTATAGGCATGAGAGATTATTTTTCTACTTGTGTTCTACTGGTATTGAAAATTTTCACTTATGCACAAATACATAACTCACATTAACCAATGGGTTATAAGAACTTACTGTCATCAATGATTTGAACATTGATTGCTATTTCATGCTATTTTGAAGTTTGTCACTTAGAGATTGTGCAGAAAAAGACAGTTGGTTACAAAATGCTTTTTATGTGTGGTATCACATTCAGCATTTAACACTTTCCTGTTCAATACTTAATATTTCTCAACCTTATGAATGTAGTTAAAGAATTCTTCAGTTAGTTGTTAAAACACTTACCCCATTGTGCTAACTAAGGATTCTTCTATGTAACCACTCTGTCTCTTCAATGTAACAAAAACAAACTTTCTTTTATCATTTAAAAAAAAAATTGTCATGGTCCAGATATTTATTGTTCTGAAGCTTAGGTTAAACCTTTAGCATTCAGATTACTCAGTCCAGTGTAATGCTTATTCATTCACATTGTTTTGAATTAACCATGCATTATCTCATAGTTTCGTGATTTCATTGAGGCTATTGCTTTTTTTTTTTTTTGAACGACATGGTAGGATAGGTGTGGATCTGGCCATTTTGAACAGAAAATGTCACCAGTTTAAAAGCTAAATAATAGAATATGCTGAAATAACTGAATTTGCATTCTTAAACTATGTACAGGCATAACTGTGGTTAAGAAGCTCTTTGTGAAGGTGTAATTTTGAGTTCAGTCCCACTGTGCAGCACCTTGGATAGTCCCAGAATGACCAATACTTTGTGAAGGAATTTGGTTGATGATAATTGTGTAAATTGTCTGGAAGCCCATCATTTTGTGTGTGTGTGTGTTTGTACAACCCACCTATTTGCCAATCAGTGTTGGTTTGTTTACATTTCTGTAACCCAACAGCTCGGCCAGGTTTTAAAAATAAGTTCTAGGGTCAATTTATAAGACTAAAAGCTCTTCAACACAGTGCTCCAGAATGGCTGCAGTTCAATGATTAAAAGACATAAAACAAAAAAAAAACTAACATTTTCATTATGCACATTTGTTTTTTGTTTTTTTTTTCTCAGGACATAGTAATTAATTCTTCTTAATTGTTTTCAGCTCATTAAATAATTGACCTTTAACTTCTCATGGCCTATTCATTTATTGACCTTAACTGTTGCTATATAAAGTTTTGTTTTGTCAAAGAGCCAAAGCCATTTATACCTATTGACTGCAATCTGCATTAAATAAATGGTATTAAAAACCAGAAACTTCAGTGGCTACAGTATATTAGAATAACTAAACCTGTCATTATATAGCACCAAACATTATCATAAACTTAGACTTCATGAGAATTTCTCACTTCTAAAACTTAAAAAGTTTTCTTATTCCCAGACATTTCTCACAGATAAATATATTAACTTGGCAAAGAGATAAATGAAGAGTAAACAAATTACCACCACCACCACTATTAATACTATTACTTCTACTACTACTGCCCCACACACAAATACACACATGCATATGCAATAAGGTGGGGTATCATTGACCTTGTCCTAAGTATACAAACAAAAGACTGGTGACTAATGGATTTCTTTTTCTTATAACGGTAATGTTAAAAGATTCACATTTTAGTACAAAGCCAGTAATTTAAGGGGTTGGAGGTTAGTTGATTATTTTATTGACCCTGAAAGGATGAAAGGGCAAAGTCAACCTTGGCAGAATTTGAACTCACAACGTAAAGCCAAACGAAATGTCACTAAACATTTTGCCCAGTGTGCTATCAATTCTGCTGGTTCACTACCATAATAATAATAATAATAAGGATGATGATGATTGTGAAAATAATAATAATAATCCTTTCTATTAGAGGGCAAAAAACCTGAAATTTTCGGTGAGAGGGCCAGGCTGATTACATTAGCCTCAATGATCTACTGCTACTTGTTTTATCAACCCCAAAAGGATGAAGGGCAATGTTGACCCCCAATAGCATTTGAACTGAGAGCATAACATTGGAGAAAATGCCACTAAGCATTTTCTCCAGGATGGTAACAATTATACCAGCTCACCACCTTTAATAATAATGATTTTTTTTTTACTAAAGGCACAAGGCCTGAAATTTACAGGGGATGGTGGTGTGCTAATCAATTACATCTACTCCAGTGCTCAGCTGATATTTATTTTATCAACTCCAAAAGGAGGAAAGGCAAAATTGGCCTTCATGAAATTTGAACTCAGATTGTAAAGACAAATGAAATGCATCTTAGCATTTTGTTTGGCATGCTAGCAATTCTATTAACTTGTCACCATAATAATAATAAAGTAAGTAAATAGAGCTGTACATTTGTTTTCAAGGTTAGTAAATATTTATGCACAGCATATATTATTAGATTTAATGTAGATAAACTACAGGTTTTTTTTATGTGAAACGTCAAACAGATGTAAATGCACCTTGCTGTTTTTTTTTTTCATACACAGAAAGATATACGAAATTGCCTTGATATAGTTTTCGTAGTTTGTTGACCAATCATTGGAGGACAAGTACCCTCTCATCTTCCATCCATGAAGAGGGTTTATAGCTAACTATTATCTAAATTAAACACATACCAGAACTTTGCTATAGTGGCAATACTAATTTACATGCCATGTGATAGAAATGATAAATTAGCAACTGTTTATGCACAATTCAGTCTGTATTAGAAGCCTAAGATAACTTTTAAGTAGTTTACATGTGCATACATACATTGGTGTATGTTACATTAGGTACAGGGTGATTGAAAAGCAACTCCCTATTTCAAAATACTTAGGAATTATTTATTAATTTTAATTTTTACAAAATAATGGATATCAGAGAAATGCTTTTAATAATATGAGGTTTTATTCAAAATTCGATATGGGCCCTAGATGTCACCACCAGCTTTATGAGTCACCCGATTGTGTCAACTGATTACACATGGAACTCTTGTAGGATGAAAAACAATTTCTTATATTTGCTCAAGTTCTTCCAATGTCTTTGGCTTGGTACAACAGGCTCGTTTCTTTAACTAACTCCAAGGAAAGAATTCACAAGGTATTAAGTCAGAACTCCTGGTTGGCCACTTATGTGTATCAGAATGACCCATCTGTCTCTCAGGGAAGTGGACATTGAGCCATTCACAAACAACAATAGCAAAATGTGGAAGGGTACCATCTTGCATGGAAATCAAATCTCCAGTATTCTCCCAAGCACTAATAACTGGCCATATCATATCTTGCTGCATAGTGAAGTGCCATAGGTAGTTACTTTTCAGTCACCCTGTATATATTATATGAAACCCTTGTTATATGCTTTAACCTCAGATCAGTTTAGACTGAGCTGATCTATGTGCAAAGGAGTTCCAACCATAACTGTCTCATTTCGTTGTTTGCATGATTCTTTATGTGAGAATGTGTGTTGAAGTATACACTGTTGTGTCTGGCGAGAGTCATTCCCTTTTAGTGCCTTATCATTTAACACACTCACCGGTAAAATTTCCTTTATTTTTCTCTCTAAAATTTTTTACATCTTGCAACCTTTTCATGAGTCAAGACTATTGAAAAGATTGTAAGATGTAGCAAAAGTTTTAAAGAAATAAAGGAAATAAGTGGAAATTTTACCAGTGAGTGTGTTAAATTATATGGCACTAAAAGAGAATGACTCTCCCCAGATACAACAGTGTCTTATCTATGTTTCAAGCACAATTTGTCTAAGACTACATTATTTAATGTCTTCTTTTTGGTTCTTTTGGATTTTTTTTCTATTTTGTTAGATGAGATTTGGCTGCTTATTCAAGTAGGGTGAACAACCATGTAGATTTTCTTTCATTGGGTCATGTAGTAAACTCCACTCTATACCGTTGAATAGTTGCTAATAGCTAAAACAAAACATTCTGCAAAATTGGTGCAAGTTTTCAGATTTATAAACAAGCAATGGTAGAATGTTGTAACAATTTTTGTTTTCTCCTACTATAAGTTACTAGCCAACCCCTCAGATAATCATTTGGCTATTATTTAACTTTGTCAATACCAACTTGCATTAGATCATTTCAGCTTCTATGATATAACATTATTTCAAAGTTCTTATAATTAAATAGAAAGCTTTAAGCTTCATTTCATGTAAAAAAAAATTGTTTCGTTTAGTTATGTTCTATATATAATCTTAATATTCCAAAAATGGATGGTGTAAGCTCTGTTTGGTCATTTGACCTGCAAGAAATGACAGCCAAATCATTCCTACTATCTTAAGTAAAAGGAGAACTCATTGAATGATAGAATTTTTAAATATACTAATTCTGAATAAAACAAGTCTTGTCTAGAATATCCTGATCATAAATCTGCTTTATCAGGGCTGACCTGAAGCTAAGCAACCATTAATAAATCAAAAATGTAATTATCTTACTATGCCCCATTAAATTATGGAATATTTCTGGAAATGAGACACGATTGGAAATTTAGTTATGAAAAGGTTAAATATTTCTTGAATAAGTTTCTCCCCATCCCATTTTTCTTATATAAAAAAAAAAGTGGCACACTTAAAAATAAAGTATATAACTCCTTCATGACTATATTTCTAATGAAAATGCCTGTGTAGGTTTTTTATATCACAAGTTTAGGAAGGATTCAATAAAAATGATGCTAATTTGATCATTTTCTTAAACTAATGTTTGGAATATTACTAAGGTTATTATTTAAAATTACAATGAAAGGTTTTAGTTCAAATGCAGTACATTTTCAGAATAGGGAGTTTTATGTTTTGGGAATATAGATGGTCTTGGACAGGTTGATATTAACTGAACATATTGTAATCATTTCTTTTTTCTTCTCCTAGACATAATTATCACCTTTTGTCCAAGACTTTGATCTAACACCCAAGTGTTCTTTGAATATTGAATAAACTGTTTTCAAGCCATTCAAGTTCAACTGATTCATACAATCGAATTTAAATTAAGTGAACCTCAATTGTAAAGAATTGTTGTACAACTAATTAAATTAAAGGAGATCTGAAGTATACAAATTTAAAAAGGAACCAGACCATTGACTGTGAAATAAATTTCCATGGTTATTCTAGTAATGATTTTCATTTTTTTTTTTTTAGAAAAAATAGAATTAGTATTTGCTTTTGTAAGCTTGTTACACCGCAATGGAAAATAATTTTAAACCTGTTGTTTGTTCCTCAACAAAAGATAGACTGGTATATCAAACTGCTTTCCTAAGTTAAAGGTATTTTTGAGTGGATATATCTACTTTTGTAGTAAAAGGGTTAAAGCACAGGTTGCCTCATTT
>JACXVO010014179.1:1671299-1684493 GCA_015501135.1 Hapalochlaena maculosa
CTCTCTCTCTCTCTCTATTACTTGGCTCTGAAATCTCAGATTTAGATAAACTTTCTCATCACAGTTTGACTATTTTCCACCTATTTTCAGTTGCCGCCCTATGTAAGAGAACAAGAAGCTATATCCTAGGCTTTTTGCCAGAAACTGAATAATCTTGCACTTCTACTTCATAGAAGCCTTTACTAAGTTCACACTACTACTACTTTCTGTAAAGTCATTATATCAAAATAATTTAATACAATTTTCCTTTGTATGTGTGTGCGTTTGTGGTAAAAATCTCTTTATATTTAGTTATGGCAGACATTTTGTTCCTCTTTAGTAACAATCTATTACCAGGGATAATTTTCTAATTATTCCTTTTTTTTTTAATACTCTGACATTAGCTTGTGATCTAGTAATCTGATCTCCCTGTTTGAAGTTCACTTTGTTATACATCATATGTGCATAAACTTATATTTCTATATATGTCTGTTGTAGGAAGATGGAGACCCGCTAGCCATTGAATCATCTCTTTTAGCTAATTAACTTGTATTTCAGTTGCATTATGTATGTTAGAACCAAAGTTCAGTATTTTCTACTCTCCTCTTTTTATTTTTAGCATTAGGTTGGTTTTTTTTCTTAGATGTTTTTATTTGTTTGATACTCTGATATTTTAATATAAGGTGATGCCAAGTAAGTTTTCAATAACACAGGTTTGTTAGTATGTATTCTAAAACTGTAATTTAAAATATATCATTTCATAAATAATTTACTTTGTTATCAATAGTGTGAATCTCTACAAGTGTTAGTAATTAATTTATTAAATGGCTAGTTTTTTTGTCTCCCAATCTGTTGTCTAAAATATTCAAACTCAAATAGCTGGAGTTAAGATTATTTTTTTTTTTGTGAGTTTTCTTTTATTAGTATATGTTAATATTACAAAATATTACAAAAATAATTGAACTGTCGGATAGAATTAAACTTGACCATCTTGAAAAGAATGCATTTGGTGGTATTGAGGGGGATCATCATAAAATTAAGCGACTAGAAAGTCTTATTGTTTAATAAATAGAAAGAAACTAGCCATAAAGTAAATAGTAGTGTTTGGTCTATGCAGTGAGAGGATGCACAAAATGTACAATGGCATTTCAGGCAGACAAATGATGCATCTATAATATCAGTGTGTTAAATGATCTGACACAGCTGAAAGGTCACTTTCTTCCATAAACAAAATTTAAAATCTGCACCATGAGGAATTATTTAAAGTTGATACTTCTACTCAGTACCAAGAACACTGTTCTAGGTAAGCTGTGTGTGTATGTACATGTGCATGCATGCGTATGAGTATGCACATGGGAATGTATATGTGATGTTTGTATGTCCATGTGTATACATGCACAATTTTGCAGTCAGCACATAATTGTTTTTTATGTGCACAACAAATTAATATGTGCAAAAATAGAGCTGTTTAAAATAATATGGTAATTGATAATCATATATATTATATGGTGCTTGTATACTTTTGTCACAGGGAGAACAATTGTGTAACCTAAGACGTTTGCATTTAACTGCTGCTAAAAATTAGAGAGAGCATTGGCCAATAGTAATGTTCAAGACCGTACTAGTGAGATTTGTGTATTTTGGTTTAATTTTATATTTCTTATATGTTTATTTTCGACACTTTTTATCCATAATAGATCTGCATAAACTTCTGTTGTTTTTCTAACATCTATAATATCAGCAAGTTAAATGATCTGACACAAATGAAAGGTCACTATTCTCCACACAAAATTTAAAATCTGCACTATGAATTATTTAAAGTTGGTATTTTCTATTCAGTGCTTGTAACACCGTTTCTTTCATTTATTATCCTTGAGGCAAATAAAAGGAATCATTGATCATTTACTATTATTATCACCACTCTTATTATTGTGTTAAGAGTACATGTACTTTACTGGAACCATTCTGTAGCTCCAAAGTAGATTTGGTTGTAAGCTTCTCTTTCACAACTATCTAGATAGAGAACTTCAAAGAACTCTCTTATCTGAACTTCACTTTTGGAAGGTGTCATTCCAAAATATATAATATTTTTTTCCATCCTCTGCTTCACAACTTTTAGTATTCCTATAATCTCTGGGACTATTCTTGTAATCCTATTCTACAGTCATCCTATTTCAGTCCAAGTCTTTAAATTTGGTGAGATTTTCATCTAACTAAACATGTGTTGTCATTTGAGCAAGACACAATAATTGGTATACAAAACCTAGATCTATTTTACAATGACATTCAATTGGTTTGTTTGTATATATTGCATAACCTAGAGAATAACACCATTTTTGCTTTTTGCCAAGTCTTTGGGTTATACTCATACTGTTTTTCTGCATCAGTGTGTTCCACATCTCCTTTACATTTCTTTTAAAGAAAGTCGATACCAACCCTATCATGCTTTCCGGATATATTCTAACACACAGCCAGAGTGTAGCATCCTGTTAGAATCTCAGTGATCCCTTCAAATTTTCCACACATGTAGCTTTCCAGTTTCATGGTATGCTTCAAAATATCTCTGGTAATAATTTTGTTGGGAGACATTGGTCCTCAGCCACGATTATCAGGTTTTCAGTTTCCCTTTTCAACAGTGATCATTGGATCCATTCTGGGAATCCTCCATTCCCTATTACTCCTTGTTTTATTTCATTAGCTTTGTTTTATCTGTCCTTTCTGCAGTGTATGTGTGTGTCATGCAAAGGAATGTGGGTGGAGTACTTATTTACTTATTTCTGCCAAATATTTATGTTTCTCTACAGTTTTCTTTTTTGTTAGTGTATTAGTGCCATTTTTCTTTTCTGGAGGAGGGTGTCTAAGGCAATTTACTAGTAGCTGTTACTGCTATTGTGAGCAGGTTAAATTGTTAGCACAACGAGCAAAATGCTTAGTGACATTTCGTCTGTCTTTATGTTCTAAGTTCAAATTTTACCCAGGCTGACTTAGTCTTTCATCCTCTCGGGGTTGATGAAATAAGTACTAGTTATGCAATGAACTAGGCCCTTCGCCTGAAACTCATGACCTTGTGCCAAAATTTGAAACTATTATTATTATTATTATTATTATTATTATTATTATTATTATTATTATTATTAGTAGTAGTAGTAGTAGTAGTAGTAGTAGTATGACTACAACCTAACAGAATTGTTACCATGCATAGCAGCATTTCTTCTGACTTCTATGTTCAAATTTTACTGAGCTTGACATTGCTTTCATTCTTTCAATATCAATAAAATAAGTGCCAGTCAAATATTTGGGTTGATGTAATCAACTAGCCCCTTCCCCCCATATTTTAGGCCTTGTACATGTATAAGTGGAAGGATTATCATTATTATTATTATGGCATACTGCCAGAACCATAGTACTGGAAAAAATACATCGTAACTTTTGTTTGAATTCTTGTTCTGAGTTCAGATCTGACCAAAGTTGATTTTGACTTTCGTTTGGAGCTCGATAAAATAAAGTACCCGCTCTTGTGGTCAATGGCATTGACTAAATTCTCTCTTTAAAATTTCTGGCTTTGTGTCTAAATTAGAGACAAAGTATGTTTGCATGGTGGATTGGCAAGGTCATTAGAACATTGATTAAAATACTTTTACTTTCTGAGTTCAAATCTTACTAAGGTCAACTTAGTCTTTCGTCCTTCTGGGATTGATAAAAATAAAGTAGTTCTAGTCAAATACTGGGGTAGATTTAATCAACTGTTTTTCCTTCCTCAAAACCTTTGGTCTTCTGCCTATATTAGAAATCATAATAATAATAATAATCATCGTCATTAATTGCAAAATCGTTAGAGGATCGGGAAAAACGTATTGCTGTATTTAATTATGACTCTTTATATTCTGAGTTCAAATCCCATTTTCGTATCATCAGTAAAATATAGTCAAATATTGGAGTTGATGTATCACCCCCTACCCCCCAAATTACTGGCCTCGCACCTAAATTTGAAACTACTACTACTACTACTACCACCACTACCACCACCACCACCACCACCATCATTATCATCATCATCATCATCATCCTGTTTTCTTTTTTGTTTTTATCTAAAGAACTACTTTGTCTATTATGATAAAGTGTGATCTGAGGGAGATTTTACTGCTAACAGGTTGAGCAACTACATAGAAGCTCCCCCTTCATCAACTAAATGAGTATTGTTCTTCTTGTTTAGCTCCAGTGAAGCTCTGATTGAACAAATCTATGATCAAGAGCATTCCAGTCATGACTACTGTTTTTCAGAGGACTACATTGTCCAGTGTATTCTTACCAGTTTTTCAAAGTGATAATATGTGATTTGAGTAAGACTTAGCTTGTATTTCTAACAGGTCAACTCCCACATAGAAGATCTTGCATCTTGTAGAGGTTTTAGTATGTTAGGGAGTGACAGTTCACTAACTAATCTCACTGTCTTTCTAAAATATTTGTGACTTATGTTAACTATCACTTGTATTTTTTCAGAAACTGTACAGATGTCTTCTGCTGTATACTATTTGTCATATGCATTGCTTCCATGATTGGGGTGTCAGTTTTTGGTAAGTGTCTTAAATCAAAATTTATTATCTTTACTTCTGTGATTAACAATTCTGTCAAATGAAAGGCTTGATCTCCACCATGCAAAGATTATTATTTCAAATGGTGACTGCTAAATCATCATCATCATCACCATCACCATCACCACCACGACCATCACTACCACCATCACCATCATCATCTTCATTATCACCATCATCACCGTTTAATGTCTGTTGTCTATGCAAGCATGGGTTGGAGATTTTGACTAGGATTGGCTAGCTGGGTGGCCGTACCAAGCCCCAGTCTGGTTTGACTTGGTTTCTATGGCTGGATGCCATTCCTAATACCAACCACTCTGAGAGTGGGGGTATTTTTATGTGTCACCTACAGGTGTGCAATTTGCATGGCACAAGAGTGCCATGCTAAATCTAAAGCAGATATAAAAACCCACTCTGATTTTTTTTACTCATATTAAAAATATTATTTTGTTTGTCTATGTATAATAGGTATGCTTCTTTTTCTAACCTTTTTTTTTTTACATTCTTAAGCTTTTACTGATTTCAGTCATTGGAATGTGACACTGGGGCACTTTCTTAAAGGGTTTAGTTGGTTATATCACCACAAGTATTTTGTTTGGTACTTATTTTTCCAACCTCAGAAAAATAACAATGTTGACATGGGCAGGATTTGAACCCAGATTGTTAAATATTTAAACTAACTAAGCACCAAAATGTATTTTGTCTGATGCCAGTTAATTCTTGATTCGGTTGTCTAGACTTCTATATCTAAATACATTCATTTTAAATCCGGATTATATAAAATATACTATACTGTACTACAGAATATGTTTGATATTGTTTAGCCAACACATAGTAGGAATCACTTTCACTAATTTCAAGTCTTTGATTGAAACTTTTTCTGTTCATGAAGATATTGCATATATATTTTTCTTTAGATGCTGTTTACATCTGTTTTACAAACAGTGTTTATTTTTTATTTTTATTCTTTTACGTGTTTCAGTCATTTGACTGCAGCCATGCTGGGGCACCGCCTTTAGTCTAACAGATCGACCCCAGAACTTATTCTGTTTGTAAGCCCAGTACTTATTTTATCTGTCTTTTTTGCCGAACCGCTAAATGACGGAGACTCAAACACACCAGTATTGGTTGTCAAGCAATGGTGGGGAGACAAATACAGACACAGAAACACACAGAGAGAATATATATATATATACATACATACATACATATACATATACATATATATATATATATATATATATATATGATGGGTTTCTTCCAGTTTCCGTTTACCAAATCCACTCACAAGGCTTTGGTGCCACGCAGTGGGACTGAACTCGAGACCATGTGGCTGATAGACAAACTACTTACTACATAACCACTCCTGCGCCTGTTGGCTAAGAAAATCTATTCTGGAGTGCAGTGTAGCATTGAATCAAAGTGCTGTTAACACACTAATAACTTATTAATTGACCTAGCTTCCAAGAATGCATTATAAATGCAAATCAATCTTTCTAATTTACTTAAGCCCATTGGTAATAGTGGGCTTATAAATGTATTTTGGAATACTGAAATTTTTAACTTATGACCATGGACTTAGTAATCAGGTACTTAGACTTAATAAGCAATGTGCTTCCCTAAATTGTATTTTAGGTTTTATTCATGGAGATCCACGCCGACTATTGTACCCCACTGACAGCAGAGGAAATATTTGTGGTTATGGAGAATTTGTGTAAGTAAAAGTTATACTTATTTGATAATCACCTAAGATCAGAAAAGATATATTTGGTTGACTGTTGTCTCTAAAAGTTTTAATAGTGTAAATATGTATATATAATTGTCATAGGTACATAAATGCATGCAAACACATATTGGGTCTTCCCATAAATAATACAATTTTTTTAATGCCTTTTTTATTTTTCAAAATTAAGATAAACAAAGTTCTTTATAAATTTAAAATATACTCTCCTCCATTTTCTACAATGCTCTTGTTCTATCTACTAGACTTGCAATGCCCCCTCTTCCAAAATGCACTTGTTCATGATGAAAAATACTCTTCCAGTACTGTTCTGACCTCATCTATAGAATTCATACTTTTTTCTGTCCAAATAACTTTCAAGACTGCAGAATAAATGATAATCAGATGGTGCAATGTCCAGCAAACAATGTTATCCTTGCTGTATGTGGTTGAGCATTAATTATCCTGATGGAAGAACACCTTCCATCTTGAAACCAAACACTGTCACTTTTTTCTAGCATTGACTAAATCTGCTCAAGCTGCTTGCATTAAATCTCCTTTGTTACCATTTGTGTTGGGTTTAAAAGTTCAAAGTGAACTAAACCTTTAATATCCCATCAAATAGATAATACCTTATGTCAATGAAGACTTTCTTTAGCCTGAGATTTCGGTGTTTCTCCTTCCCTACTTACTGTCTTTGACATTTAATATTTTTATAGAGAACCTATTTCTCATCACCAGTTCAAAAAAGGGTTTATTCGTGAGATGTGGCAACAAAGAGGAGTACACATTCACTGTTTGTGCATGATTAGACTTGGAAAGTTTGTGAGAAAGGCATTGACCCAATTTGTTGACTTATCCAATGTCACACAAGTGACACGGTTGAATGACGAAGTCCAAGCTTCTCTCCTAGTTCCTCAACAGTTATGATGGGATTCTGTTTCACAAGGGTTTGCAAGATATCTTCATTGAGCTCTACAGATCTTCCAGGATGAAGCTCATCTTCTAGGCTGTAATTTCTAGCTTGAATTTCTAGAACTACCATTGACACTGGCTTATGCTTATTGTCCAATCCCTACATAGTGCCCCCTCCCCCCACCCCCACACACACACAAAAAGAAAGATAAGTACCTGAAACATTGTCTTCTTTCATTCTTCATAAGCTGAACCCTTCCGTGAACTCTCCAAGTGTTGATACATGTTTTATATTACTTTTTACTGCTGTATGGAATAATTGTTCCTTTGCAATTTGTTTCTTAACAGATTCTTTGTATGTAAGTGACTTTGTGCCACGTGACAGGGGAAGTGTGCATGGGGTTTTAGATTTCTGTCAGGATATTTGTGAATGAACAAATGTCATCTTGGAAGTGTTCAGGAAGCTTATATAATTATCTTGTCACATTACTTTTGTGTCAACATCAACTGCCAGAAATTCTGTAATAATCTGCCACTGTTTGTGACCAACAACTATTAATAATTTCATTTCATTTTTTCTTTCTTCTATTTCATTTTAAGTCATTGTTGTGTTATTGCTTTCTGTTTTTTAATATAATTACTTGTCAATAACCTTCACTAGTCTTTCTCTAAACATTTGACACCTATCAAACAATATTTGAGGATTAACAGCTGCAATGATAGTAATAATAGTGTTGACAGTAGTTTTGTTCCGTGTTGATGACGGGTAGTACCTATGATTGAAGCAGACTAAGGAAAGTGTATACCGAGAAGTGAGATTTGATCTGAGAATATCAAGGACCCTCACATATAATTATTATAGGATCAAAATGGAAATATGTAGGGCTGCAGACACCCCTCTCCTTACCCTTACCAACAGGAGTGGAGTGCATTAATATTAGTCAGTGTCAGAGTTTCATTATGGTTGCTTGTTTTGCCAGGAGCAGCAGCTAAATCCCATCGAATCACACTATTATCGCATATTGAATAATTAGTTCTAGGCATACAAAAATAGATGGGATGGTCACGGATGGAATGCCTTTGATCACATTTGTTTGCTGGATTGAGGTTAATATACAGGATTAACAATAGCAACAAATATATGTATGTTGAAGAAGAAGAATGATTTCTAATGTGGGCACCAGGTCTCAGGTTTGGTGGAGGGATGTATTCAGTAATATTGACCCCAGAACATAACTGGTACTATCTAATCAATCCCGCAAAAAAGATTTAAAGAAAAACTTAAACTCTGAATGAATAATTATAATACAAAGCTTGGCAGTCTTGGGTTAAATCTAAAGCAAATGTAAAAGATACTTGCTGCACAGTGGGATTGAACCAAGACACTTATGATTGCAAAGTGTACACAAGCAACAGCTGTTTTACTCTGCTTAGTTTAGTCTAGTATCTTGTTTATTCTAATTATTTATTGATTACCTTAATTGATATTTTGACAGACACTTTAAAACTAAGATGTTCTAATATAATGAATTTTGAATTAGCTTTTAATTACCAAAGCTTTTAAGATGTAATTAATTTGTCAAATACATAGCTTTGACTCTACTTCTTTTCTTGCTCTCTCTTATTAAATTCAGTTTCAATTTTAAAACTATTTCTTTAGTTATTCTGGAAACATGCAAGATAGTTGAGATAAATTCAAGTATTTTATTTCTGCCATGTAATCTGGATTTCTGATTAATATTGATAATTAGACATGACAGGAATTCATCTAAATTTTAGTATTTTCTTCTGAATTCGCTTAATAATCAGTTATAATCATTAAAGTTATTACTTCAACTTTTGAATTTGAAGCACCTTGTCACTCATTTAATTTTTCCTTGCAGTTTTTTTCCTGATGTCTTCTGAGTAATATCTGCTTTACATAATGTGTATTGTGTGTGTGTGTGTGTGTGTGTGTGTGTGTGTGTGTGTGTGTGTGTGTGTGTGTGTTTATGTATATTGATATATATTTGCTTTTCAGTGTGTCAGTATGGTTCCTTGAATGTCAGATGGTTAATCTGATGGAGAAAGTTTGGTAACCACCCAAAAGGTTGATAGTTCACATTGTACCATTGTTGCTGTGCTGTCTCAATACCTGTTGGTCCAGTTCACTTAGCTGTAAATAATTTTCCATAATGAGTACCGCCTTTCATTAATTGTGAGCAGTGGGCTCTCTGTATAATTAGAGAAGACTGTCATTAGTTTGAATTGCTGAGTTCAAGTATTACTATGGTATAAGTCCATATGTGCCTTCACATCACAGTCTAAGTTAACCGTGTCAAAATATAGAGCATGATTGACCAAGTAGGTAGTGTCTCAAGCAGTTTATAATCCATCCACAGTACTACATTATGTCTGTAATAAGGACACAGATAATAGATACTTCAGAGAAGGAATAACTTGCTGCACCAAACAGTGATGGCACTGTTGAATTTGTGAATGTTTTGTTAGTTTGCATTGCCAAGTTCAAATCTTCCTGCAGGAAATCTACTTACAATAGGCCAGCATCCTATCAAAAAGAATATTTTTCTTCTAATAATAAATACGAAAACCAGAGATAAGTATCAGGTCATACAGATTGTTGTGCGTCAGAAAGGACTAATTGAACATGATGTTAATATATGCGGGCATGGTTACTTGGTCTTTCTCTTTTGTATTTGAAAATATCCTGAGTTCAAGAAAAGCAATGTAGACTTGTTTGTCATTAATCAGTTCATTGTTAGTATTAGTTAGTATTATATTTTTGTTCATAAATTTAGCACTTGTTAGACAACTGAGTAGATCTGTCAGCCTGCTAGTTTTTCATGATAGAGAGAATGGTTGAATCACTTTAAGACTATATATACACGTTTCTTTGGCCCTAATTTGGCCCTAAAACTCAGATTTCTTTTTACGGAATTTTAAATAACTTTGTTATACTTTTGTATCTAATGATGGTTCTGTCCTTAGTATAAAAGCATTCGTAGTATTTGTCTTCAAATGGTCAGAAAAAGTAATTTATTGAAACTTGAATTTCAAATTTCATATTGTCATTCCTATGAATTATTTTGTTTTGTTTTCTTTTTCAGTGACAGACCAAAGCTTGTTTTCTTTGACTTGCTCACTTGTTCAAAAATGGGTAGAGATGTTGAGAGCCTTGGATGCCCCACACCTCAAGTTAATAAAATTATGATTTTATACATATTTTGTAGAGCTTTTGCATTATTTTAAGTTTGATATGTAATTTAATTACTGAATATGATAAAATAATTTATAATTTCTAGTAGAATTATTGTATAAACCATAGGGAAAGCATGAACACCACAATACTTGTTTGCTTATATCCTCAAATTCTTAAGCTTCCTGCCTACTTAGAGAAGACAGCAATAGACTGCTTTGAAACATTATTTATTGCAAACTTTTTTCACTTAGGTGAAATTTGGTTGATAGAAACTTGTGGAAAACTAGGAGAGAAGTCTTTCTTGTTCTTGGGTGGTAAACTTAAACTTTCACCAAATTAAATGCCACAATTTGGCAGTTAGATTTTTTTAGTGCAATTCTTTCTGTTACTAACATTAAGATCAAGTTTCTTGGCTGAAGAAAATTTTCTCTTACCAATCATGTAAAGCATCTGAATGTGTGCTGCAGATGCTCTGTTCCCTTCCAACTAAACTAAGCAGTAAAAAATAGAAGAAATAAGAGTGTAACTCAATATTTGAAATATTCTTTGTTTTTGCATTTATTCATGTGCACAGATTACATATGACTCTATAATATATATACAATTCCTAATAGTGTTAATTTTTTTAATATGAATCACGCATAAGTAATGAGGTTTTGGTTAATTCATTAGTTTGTATTCCTCTTTATCATTTCCACTGTACATCTTATTATTAACAAAATAGGTAGATCATTAGATGAGTAACTTCCCTTTACATCTCTAAAGTTAAATCTTGTCGTGGTTGATTTTTGCCTCTCATTGTCAAGGATCAATAAAATATCGAACTGGTACTGGAGTCAATTAAAGTTAATAGAGACCTACTCATCAAATTTGTGGCCTTGAGCTTATAAGAAACCTTTATTATTATTGTTAACATGCTGGACAAAATTCTAAGTAGTATTTCTGTGAGTTTTACGTTCCAAGTCCAAATGCTGCTGAAGTTAACTTCGCATCTCAGGGTTGACAAAATAAGTACCAGTTTAGCATTTGGGACAGTGTTATAGAACTTCCTTGCCTCCAAACTTAAGACCTTATACCTATAACAAATAGGGTTATTATTAAATAAATTACGATGATTGTTATTTTAACCCAAGTCCAGGAGTTGGATTGTTCTACTTGTAGTTTTCGCCTGCCTGGTGGCCATGGAATAATAGACAAAAAGATGGAATAATAGACAAAATTAAAGGTTTAAAATTAGACATTTCATCTTTAACTAAGCCTTTTCTAGTTTCTTCAAGTTCTACTTCGAAATGAAAGTTAGAGTGGAGCGGCAACTCCGATCATCCTGTAAATTTTCCAGAAGGTATTACTCGTATAGATTGATGTACTTCCAACATGCGCCACTGAGCTGGGAAAATACAGTTAGTAGAAAGCACTTACACATGTTATGGTAATTCTAGCCTTCTTGCCTTATTTGATAGGCCCTAGATAGTTATTTTTCTATGAGGCATTTTATACATTTTGTAGGCTTGTGTTGGACAGATGTTATGTAACATGTATAAAAAGTTTGGTTATCAGCCAAGTCTGTCATGAAGATTGGCCCAAATGTCTTCTCTGGTAAGGGAAGGCAGTTCGTCACCCTCTGCATGGTGATTATTGTCAAATCATATAGTTGGTAGGTAAAATCAAAAAGTTCAATGGCAGGGTTTTTCCTTTCTGATCAAGCTTTCACAGACTTTAACTACAATATAAAAAAGTTGGAGAGAAGCTGCTACTTTCCATTGTATTTTATATAAGATGGATGAGAGTAGCAAGATTGATTATTTTAAATCAGCCAACTATAATTATCTGACAATAAGCAGATAGTGAAAATGTTGGGAATGGGCACTTTTATTTTTGTGTTCCTTTAAACTGCTAAGATAGATTTTCAAAATAATTCCTAACAGGGAGGTTTGTTATTATAAATTATATCTAATCTACAAAGTTTCAAGTAATATTTATTCATTTACATTTTACTAGGTATGTGTTAAAGAATGCCCCACTGAAAACTATGTCTACATGGAGTCTGTAAAAGAGGAAAAGGCAAACAGGAATAAAATACTTCCGAAGGAACGTGAACGCCTTATTTGTAAATATGGCGTTAATCGTATGACTGTAAGTAGACTTTGTTGAGAATTAAATTCTACTATTTTTTTCACTCCGAAACGTAATTTTTGTATGGATGAAAGTATAGTCGATTGAATTGTCCACTCCATCAAATTAATAATGTTGACTTCGGAAGCATAAAAGATTGAAGGTGTATTTATAAATGAAATTCATTGTAACCCTTTAGCATTCAGATGACTTCAGCTTCTGTGCTGGCACTCTTGGTATCTTGTAATTGTCAGAGGTGGTGGCAGACCTGCAGCCACATGACTGACACCTGTGTCGGTGTGTCACGGCACATAAAAATCTCCGGACATGTTCAAGGCAATCGACAGAACCACCTATCGGGTGCCTGCCGGGGGCACATATTATTACTATGCACATGGTGGAATGGCCGCTGGTGCCTTGCAATGGGCATCTGTGTGGGTGGCATGTAAAATCACTGAAATCCCTCTGCCATGTGAACAGCGCACGTGTAGGTGGCACGTTAAAGCACTAAAACCTTGTGTCACGTGAATGGCACATGTGCGGGTGACACGTAAATACACCCCCACACTCTCAGAGTGGTTGGCGTTAAGAAGAGCACCCAGCTGTAAAAACCATGCCAAACCAGACGGGCTGGTTGTGGCCACCCAGCCTGCTATCCCCAGTCAAAAACGTCTAAC
>JACXVO010014351.1:1981258-1991836 GCA_015501135.1 Hapalochlaena maculosa
TGCTGCCAAGTACCTTAGTCTCAGAGTGCATCACCAGGTACAGGGGTGGCTAGGTGTTGAGTTGCCACCTGAAGATAGGGGCTGGAAGGTCAGTGCAGAAAAGTTATATTATGAAAATAAATTTAGCATTGCGCGAAGTCGTATGCAAGACCTATTGAACAATGATAATTTTTGCACTGATCTTTTCCCTGAAAGATAAAAAAGTGGTGTTAAACTTAAAATGCGGAACCCTGAAATCTCTTTTGTCGTATAGTTTGTCGGAATGATCAAAATTACTCTACTACATTCAAAGAACTACTGGGTATTTGAAAAATATCCGTAAGCGAAAGAGTGAAAAAATATATTAAGTATTTAAAATGATAGAAACTCATTGCAGAGACTTGAAATTAATAAGTTTCATCAAGAAACTACTCAGAATGTAATCTCTAAAAAGACAGTCTTTTTTCTTTATTTAGATATAATGTCTCACATATTTTGCAAGTTCCCAACGTGTTATTGAAAGCATAATTTATGACAACTCAAGATCTTAAGACATCAAAGTTTAAGGCTTTTATTTATAAATTATCAATATTCTTGCAGATAGTAATTTAACGAGATTTGTTATAACAGGCGGCGATTATAAATAATTATAAAATCTACTAAAGTTGAATATAAAACGTTATAATTTCTCACTTCATGTACATAGTTGATATAAACAAAAATTACAACTTCAAAGGAATTGGAAAGTTTCCATTTAAAAGGAATTGAAACACATTAATTTCAGTTAGAAGAAATCTAAATTAATGAGTAATCTAACTCTTTCTTTTTCTCTACTGAAGTTGTTCTGAGAAAATTAGATATTTAATTGTTTACTATTCCAGCATCTTGCAATAAACTACATTACAATTTAATTCATATACTTTAAAATCTTCATTCTCACTGGAGGTTTAGCCAATCTCGTTACATTTTCTACAGTCTCGGAACATTACATAAGCTACCTGTTTACCAGTACCCAAATTTGTGAGCACTTATCAATGCTGTAGTCATCGATTTCTAAACAGTAGCGTCTCCACATGTACCAACAACCAACCATTCCGATTCATAACGATAACATCAAATGTGACATCATCAAGTGGCTAATATACAGAAAATTTTATGGATTTATATAAGGCCGTGTATGAATTACACTATATGCAATTATAGATATCTTTCAAGTTGGCATATAGTTTTGACTTACTAAGGACAGTAAATTACATTTTATGATGTTCACGTTTTACATAGGGATAATATCAATTTAGTAAATGAAGAACTGATGATACAGTTGTGAAATACTTTGCCGGTAGCCTTCATCTAATTTTCAGAAAGGAATTTCTATATGATTGTTAGCATTATGAATTGATTTCAGTAAATAATCGCCAGAGAATTCTTTTCTTCGTCTTTCGCTCACTGAAAGTCAGTTAAATGTTAGAGGCAACTCACTCGATATAGTTTTTATCCTTGTAAAGGAAAACATTTTAATAGAACGACTTTTGAAAAATCCAGTATAATTTGAAATTATTAGTATATGCTACCTAACATGCATTTTCAACAGCGACTAGAAACAATAAAGAAGGTCATTATATTATTGCCCGGTTTGCTATAAAAGAAAGCTGTGGGATTTTCTTGAAAGTTCATTACAGTCGATTTGATGTTGTTAAATTCACTATAACTGAGTGGAATATGATACAATGATTATCATTACTGGAATACTTTTGATTAAAAGCTTAATTCAAGTTTTGATTAATTAAAGCAACTTTACAACATGAGTGATTATATAAGGCTATATGTCCCTCCAAGTTAACCTTTCAAACAACAACCTTGAACACCTTTTTCAATTTCAAACGTCAAACTTGCGTGGCCATGCTCATCAGACCCAAACATGATTTTCAGAAAAATCCCTTCACGCTCAGAATTGTTGAAGCCTGGAACAAACTACTTGGATCAGTCGTCAGCTGTCCATATACTATATCCTTCAGCACTTGCATTCTTCCTGTAGGCCACCATCAGTATACCTAATGTTAACATTTATCCACTTTTTACGATCTGCTTATTTTATTTACGTTTTTAGCTTTTATATAATTTTAAGAGTAATAGTACACATGAGCACTGCATACAACTATCAAATTCAATTCAAATCCTTGACATGAAGACAAAGTTCAGTTGTGAATGGCATTTTTAAGACTTCAAAATTCCTTGTTCTCTTTAGTTTAAAATATATTTAAAAGTCACCTTACAGACTGTAGTCCACATTTCTTCCATACACACACAGGATGGCCATGGTTGTATCACAATTGCTCTTAGGTATAATTAGGTAGCCTCAATAATTGAAGGTGATACAATGAAATATGTACTCCTAAATACGATATAGCTGAAATAATCCGAGATATATCATGGCTGAAACATCAATTGATTGAGGATAACTAATGATTTCGAAGAGACTCAAATCTAAAAAGCAACAACGCTTAAATTAATTCTTATTATTATAATACAATTGTAAGGGCTAACAAATATTAGGTTCGGGGTTCGTCGTGTGTAGTAGGTGAGTGTTACTGTATTTTATTGAACGCGAAATTATTAAATATATATCTGATTTTAGCAAAATTTAAACATGATCTGTAAAGAGCCAGAAAAATTCAATGAATGGCATTTTGCTCGGGATACTATCAATTCTGCTAGGATTCCGTAAAACAGCGGTGATTGCTGAGTTAGGTACAAGATCTTTGATTGTTAGGAGTGGTGGCAGTAGTGAATTAACTGGTACTTATCGACCCCAAAAAGCTAAAAGGCAGTTCCAACCTCAGCAGAATGTGTAAGAGGCTGAAAGAGGTTGAAAGAAGCTGAGCAGATGCTGCAGAGTATTTTGTGTGTCACTCAAAAAGTATTGGTTTCAGATTTCGCCAGACGACCAGCAATTTCGAGTGAATAGTTAAGTCGATTACATCAGCCCCACGTCCAACTGATACTATTTGATCTATCTATCACAAAGGAATGAAATGCCAAGTCAGCCTCATGGAGTGAATTACAAAGCTTGACGAAATGTGTCTTGCTTAATGCGCAAAGGATTCTTTCAGCTCTTCGCCCTCTGCCATACTAATAATATTGGCTGAAAATTTCGACACAAGGCCGGTAATTTCAAGGGAACTTAACTAGTTGATTACCTCTACCCCAGGATTCAGCTGGTTTACTTTTTATCGATCCCGAAAGGAGTAAAGGCAAAGTCCACCTCGTCAAAATGTGACTTCAGAAGGTAACTTCGGACCAAATGTCGCTAAACATTTTGCCAGGTTTACTAACGATTCAACTCGTTTACCGTCTCCAGGCGTTTGAATTACATTAGGCGAAAGATTTAATAATATATGGGCTAAAATTTGAATGCAGTCTATTACATGATTGGTATTTAATGAAGATGAAATGAACAACCGGCCTCGCTTGGACTTGGACTCAGAATTGTAAAGATTCAGAATAAATATGATAAAACGTTTTTCGACCACCTGCCGACTCTGCCGGATTTCTGAAATGCTCTGTGATCTAGGTATCGGACCAGGAAATTCTTGATAGAAGTTCAATCTATACCACCCGTTCTAGTACTTGTACTTCATGTCTTCGACCTCAAGAGGAAGTAACGCTATGTTTAAGTTTGTAGAATTTGATCTCACAATGTGAAGAGCTGAAGGAAATAATCCAATGCCATTTATTCGACTCTCCGTCTCTTCTGTCAGTATACAACGATAAAAATAATTAAAATGTTGCTATTTCTTTCTCTTTCTATCCTACACATAGAAGGGACTAAGGAGGATAGGCAAAGGGATGGGGCCAGTCTATGAGATCGACACGGTATGCAATTGGTACTTAAATTATCGACCCCGAAATGAAGGAAAGCAAAGTTGACCTCGGCGGAATTTGAACTCATAACATAAAGATGGACGAAATACCGCTTCCATTTCATCTCTTCTACAATATCGTCCTGTTATGAAAATGGTGAGCAAGGAAAATCAAGTATTGGTGATGTACATTCCTTTCCTTGAAAGTTAAGTGAAGTATGTGAAGGCGCTACAAGCAGGGTGCAAATAGCACCACATCATTGATTTTTCCAGATCTTGTTACTGCTAAGTCCCTGAGAGATCTTGGTAAAACTGAATTACGGCGAAATGAGGTCCAGCCCTGATCATAACATTATAGTTTATCCTGAGACCGTATATCGGCGTAGATATATTCTTAAATCTAAAACAAAATTAGTTTAGCCTGAGGGATTATATTCGATCGCCATGTCTAGGGAGGTGAGAGACCATCTAGAAGATCTCTCTTGTTACGTACGGATACATTTTCCTCAATGTTGATGTTCACCAACTCCACATTAAAAATAATAAATCTTCATAATGGTACATATCACATTTTGACGGGTTGTAACATTAGTTGAATCGATTACAATCCCTGAATTGGACCTAGCTCGTATGTTTATGAAATATAAATATAACCCGTGTACGGTTTGAGCCCAAAGCACGGAAAATTAATAGTTTCAATGCAGCGTCAAGAGAATCCAAATGAATGAGAAACTAATTCTATTTAATGCCTGCTTGACGCATTTCACAACTCACATACGATACCAATAAAAACTACCACGCCGAAGTGATAAACTCAATATAGGAAAAAATAAATAGCTGTAATAGGAGGATTGTTTTAATTATGTTTCATATAAATACATGTTTGAAAGAAATTCTAATGGGGGGAGGGGTATTCAATACGATCGTCATTTAAAAGAAGAAAATAGCGCTTAATAATTATGTGACAAGCTTTATTTCATTAGTTCTCTTCTAAATAATGATCTAGAATTTTTCAAGCTACGCGATTCCAATGATGATTGTAATTTTTTAAAGGAAATTACCTTACTAGCTCAAACTTTACTGTAAGTTAGTCCACCTATTTCTTTAATTCTATGGCAAATTTTAATAAAGAACTTAATGTAATATTTAGCTTGGCAGAGAAAAAAGAATACGAGAAGCGTTGAATTTTATTAACTCTACGACCTTAGTAATTTAGTTTATTTAACAGAAAGCAAATAGAAACGCAATATGTGTTCAGGTTTCCTGAGTTATTTTTGTTGTTATGTTAATTCAATTCTTTTCTGTCAACATTTACATTCATAATTTTCTTCAAATAATTTTCTTTACATTACAAATAAATTTAAATAGTATGCAAGAATTAACAGTTTGAAATTTCAATGTTGAATAATTTTTTTCTAAGGTATTCAAAAGATGTGATTTAATCCTGAACAAATTTAGTTAACAACTGGCGTTGATAATGATTTTATTTTTACATTATAAAACAATGTATTTTCAACAAAAACATCGATTTCAAAGTAAAATTTTATTAAAAATATTGAGAGAGCGTTTCTTTAGAGCCCCGATCTCATCTATTCATTTCCATCAAATGTTTCTATTATTATCAAATTCGATCTTTACAATTTGCTATGAAACTGCAATTTAAAGACAAAATCGAACGACTTGCAGTTGTTCCAGAAATGTGTTAAATTAACTTGTAGGTCAACTAATTATAGTGCATCAGGAAAAAGGAATCTATTGTTAGTGGCTACACATCTGTTTATCAAGAATGTACCAACTCATCATTTCCGAGTATATTTTGAATAGCGAAAAGAATGAAATTTGGTTTAAAATTTTAAAATGGTATTACTTTATAAAATTAATTAGAATCATGGGAATGAATTAAAAGAATTGTTCACATGAATTGAAATATCTTTTCGAAGATAATTCAGTACTTCTCTAATATATTTGTTTCAGTCACCTTTTGTGGTCAATACTTTAATTTAAATGACAAGGAAAATTATGAATATTAGTAGCCTATACAACATAAATTGATTAAAATAAAATTAATTTGGAATTTGATAAATAAAACAGCTAAAATACCAATAGAGTACAGTACTAACTTGAATTGTGCAAAGCTTACCACGTCAAGATAGATTGCCTACATTGATCACCCTATGCATGTCTTCACTTTGAGTAAATGCGATTAGTCTGACCTGACGCAGAGGAATCTATTCATTCACTTGAGTGCTGTATCTAAATTCTTATATCATTGATTTTAAGTTCTCGAGTAGTTTACAAGAAATTGATATTAGATACGGTAAATCTGAACAGACAAAAACAAATCAAATTTATAGAAAATATCATTTGAAAAACAAATGAAGGCAATCTAACTGTTTCCTTTGATTGTTGTATTCTGAAAAAGAAAAACAATTCATTAGCAACGTTCAAGAATATTGTTTTTCGTTAGGCATAAATTATTATCTAATTCTGCAATACTTTATCACTGCATAAATAGTCTCTAAATTACATAATACTAACTGTGACACTGTCTGTTACAGAAAAATACACAGATGTTATGATTCTTCTAAAATACAGACTTAATTCTATAACCGAATATCTATAACATCTTATACTTCTTAAAATGTTGGGGGAATACTTTAGCTAGTCTACCTAATATCTAACGTGGAAATAAACAAATAAACAGCTTTCATATATTACTCCTTGTGGCAGTGTTAACGGACAAGAAAATGGACATGAAAAGTAAGAATTTCACATCAAAATAAAAATTGTCTTAATTGTATAGACCCGAGAACCATGAATGGAAATGAATCATTTATAGATCTTTCCATTGAATCTCTACAGAAAACCCTAGCATCACAGATATTGAATTAGAGTTAATTGAAGATGAATCAAATCTGTTTCTGCAGACATTTTCACTGTTTGCTTTGCTACTACTAGCGTTTTAACACCTAACAGACACCTGACAAACATTACATTGATTAGAAATTGATTAGAAATACTAAACTTGCAATAGCGTGTTAAATTAATAGCGTTTTCCACTCTAGGCACAAAACCGGAATTTCTTGGAAAGCAATACCAGTCCACCAAACTGATGAGTGGTAATTATTTTTTCAACAACGAAAGGATGAAAAGCAAGCTGGACCTCAAAATGTCAAGCAAGTAAATAATGTATTTAATTAATTTGTCTAGAATGCTCACAAATTTGTCAATTTGTCGCATTAAATTGAATTGAGAAGGAAGCACTTAAGATCACGCTCCAATATTCATAAATTTTTTCATACATCGCTTATATTTTCCATGTATCTCTCTGCATCAACCGCTCCACTATGTAGCCCCTTTTATTAAAGCGTCCCAGTCTCTGCCATCGTATAGAATTCAGTTTTTAAATCGTTATACTTTATCTCCGATTGTGTAGATAATAAATTTTCTCAATTTTATTTCTAATGTTATTCTTTTCTTTTAGACACATATATCAGCTTATTTCCTATCCTGGATGCAATTTATTATACGAGGTCTGATCAATAAATATCCAGAATGCTGCAATAGTAACGAAATTAAAGCACACAGAGTGATGCCGTTTGGCAAAATTGAACTAAAAATAAATCGTGCATGCGCACAAAGTTTTAAAGCTCTAGCTTGCTTCTGCTGTTAATAGAAATGTTTGCAGGAAAGGACGTGATCATCGTATTGGCCATGCGAAAATAGCCATAGTGATACCTGCTCAAAGACATACATAATGTTGCACGGAATGTCGGAGTGTTTCGAGAGGAGTCTATTAGCTGCACACAAGTGTCGGAGTGCTTTAGACTTTTCCAAGTTGACTGAAAGATATCGATATTGACCAACGTTTTCGGAGACTCTCAACGAGAAGAACTGACAAAATAAATTACAGACATCGGCGCAACTCTGAGATGTAATCACAAATAACTATCCGTTAGTTTTTCACAAGACGTGCAGATTAGTTACGGCTCGCTTTGTTCCATTATCTTCGAAGATCTGAGTGTGAAATACGTATATTCCAAGTTTGTGCCAAAACTGCTTTCTGTTGATCAAAAAGACACTTGGGTTTCAATTACACAAGATCGCCTTAGTTGTGTTGAAGACGATGAAATCTTTTTCGAACCTTTGCGTAGGCCTCTGAGCAGGTATCACTAAACATCTGACGCAGGTTGTCTGTTCAATTGTCTCTGTCATAATCAATGAGACAATCGCACGCTATATACCTTACTTCCAAGGAAGGATTTAAGAAGAGGAATTGAAGTAGGACATTAAAAACTTAATGCGCATGCATAGAAGAGGTCTACATCAATTTGTCCCAAGTAGATTCACTCTGCCCGCTTTAGCTTCATTACTATCGCAAGAAGTAGATAATTACTGATCAGACCACGTATAACTTTGTACTTAAGAACTTGAAAAACTGAATTTATTTCTAAAATTAATATCAGCTCTTCACCAGTAAAAGAAATTTAGGACCGGAATTCCCTGTTATAAATCCATTTAATCACAGTCATTGACCCAGAGATATAAATCATTCATAGTATCCTGAAGAACTGATATGAACCCATTTTATCCCCACCGAACATTGGACACAATGTTGTTCGCACTAATTAGATTCTATCACAAATTCTACACGTTTCTCTTTACCATCAGAATATTTGTAGGGAGAGATTTTGTCGATTATATCGGCTGTTTATTTTAATGATATTGAAATTAAGAAAGGAACATTGCCCTCGATTGGCACTGAAATCATGACATAAAACTAGAAAAAGTGCAGCTAAAAAATTTTCTCCAGTATGCTAAACTTTCTAAATGTAGAGGAGACAAAAAAAATGCACAAATATTAATTAGTTCATCAAACCCATAACAATGAGTATCAAAGTCTACTCCTACGTAATTTCAACTGCTTATTTATCTGCGTAGGCATAGGAGCGGCTGAGTGGTAAGTAGTTTGATTACCAGCTACATGAATCCGGGTTCAGTTCTCCTGTGTAGCAATTTGGGCAAGTGTCTTATACTATAGCCTGGAACAAAAAAAAAGGCTTGATAGTGGATTTGGTAGACGGAAACGGGAAGAAGCCAACAGTATAAATAAATAAATATATATATATATATATATATATGCGTGTGTGCGTTGTGTATGTGTGTATCTGTGTATGTGTGTGTCTGTGTCTGTGTGTCTGTGTGTGTGTATGTATGTTAGTGTTTGTCCCCACCATCGCTTGACAACCGATGCTGGTGTGCTTATGTCCCCATCATCTAGAGGTTCGTCAAAATAGGTATTAGGCTGACAAAGAATAAGTCATGGGGACGATATGTTAGACTAAAGGTGGGGCTTCAGCATGTCCGCAGGTAAATGACTAAAACATGTAAAGAACCAATGAATAAAAGAACATATGCACGTTCTACTTCGTTTAGGGTGACTATCATTGCAGACTAGAGATGTTGCTTGCATGTTTTGTTGAACTTTTCCTGCGAAATTTAGTATCCTAAATTAGCCCTTAACGCTTTAATCATGAGGAAATATGGTTCATGCTCACTTTTCATGACCATGATCAAAGAACTGTTAAAAGAACTTCGTGGTAGGTATGCTCTTTGTGGAACTTTGTCATCCCAAATCTAAATTTTCTTATTTTATAGCTGTTGACTATATTGAGAATGCTTTTCCCTGGGAATAACTGGATGGCCAGCGGTGAGAGAAGAGAATGTAAAAAGAACCCTGATGTCTTCCGCTTAATTTTGGATTACGTAGTGAAATAAAATCACAGATTTTATGAAGATAGCTTTCCCTACTTCTTTGCTTACTTTAGCATAAAACTCAGGGACGATCCAAAACCTGGGCATCCCATGTATTGCGCAAAACATGTGTTGAAATATTAAGACAGTGACTGCTTCAAATGCTTAAACAGAAAATTTCCAATTTTTTTTCCTTCCGCGAAGATTAGAGTCTACCTGTTTGATGGGTCACCTATTTAGGAGTTATTTCAAGGCTACGTATTTTTGGAGACGATGTCTGGCATTGTAAATTAATTACGGGATGGTTTTGCTGCAGTAATATCTTATTTCCTGGGAAACAAGAAGTCATTAAATTATGAAGATTGTATGCAAGTCAATTGTAAGCAGTCATCGACTATATGGAATTCAATATGAGTGTATAAGTGCATTCCTTGCTCAGTGAACTGGACTACTTCCTTGTAAATAATGAATCAATAAATGGTGAGCAAGGAAAAACATTCATTCAAGACATCGAGAACATGGAGACTAGGTGTCAAGGCCGATGAAACTCCAACGTGATACTATCTCGTTCAGATCACCTTAAAGAGACTGACATGGTGCAAGGAGAATGTAAATTCTTTGATTACTTGAAACGGGACATTGAAAGAAGTATCTATTCTAAATTAGGCTTTAAAAAGTGTATAAAATACTTGTTAAACAATAAAAATCCCTATTTGTTTTGTGTTAGTTTCTTATTTCAGTAATGAGAAAATTTGGTAAGAGAAACGAATTCTTGTTTAACAAAAAGCTTGACGTTATAGCAAATTTCCGAGGGCATTTCTGAACCCAGAGCCATCAAAGTAGATAAGATTAATGATAATAAGCAACACAACTAAGTTTTTCTTGTTCAAAAATATTATCTAGTGTAATAAAAGCATACTCACACAATAATTATATTTCGTATGTATGTATATATGTATGTATGTATGTATGTATGTATGTATGT
>JACXVO010014395.1:171854-184555 GCA_015501135.1 Hapalochlaena maculosa
GGGGGGGGGGTAGTGAATGGATCCAGTTAGTTTGAATCTTGAAGTCAACACCACTGGATTTGAAATTAGAATATAATAGAACACAATTAAATACCTTGTAGTATTTTGTTTAGCTCTTCAAAATAGTTGCCATTCTAACAACTTAATGATAATCACAACGACATCAATGATTGCAAATTTTGGTACAGGCCAGCAATTTAGGGGAGAGACTAAATTATTTATATCAACCTCAGTACTCAACTGGTATTTATTTTATCAATCCTGAAAAGATGAAAGGCAAAGTCAGCCTCAGCAGAATTGGAACTCAAAATGTTAAACCAGGCAATCTGAAGTCCAGTATCAGTTTAAGAAATCAATGTTTATCTATAGAATATACATATACCCATTGATTTCATCTTTATTTTGTTATGGAAATATCTCCAGTGTTTTAACTACAGCTAGAAATTACTGGTACAAGGAGTCAGTAATGAAAATGACTCAGCTAGAAACTGACCTGACATCTTAGGCTTGGCTTTCCAGGAACTTAACTCCACTCTACATGCTTCTTCTTCAAAGATCTCACCCGACCCTGTTCAATATCGCTACATTGGTCCTTGACTGTCTTTTGGCAGAACTCTGTCTGTTGTAAGCCTTCAAACCAGTTTGCTTTCTCACAACTCAAATGTTTCTGCAGATATATAGCCCATCCAAAGGCCAGGCAATGCATCAATCTCATCAGTTGCAATGATTATGAATACTACCCTTACCTACACTGACTACTTTTTATTGAAAGAAAAAACACAAGTACAAGGCCTATACAGTATCATAACATCTGAAATAATTATAAGCACTTACATCATTGCTTTCTATTGTTGGAAGAACCTTTCTAGATATACGATTGGATTTTGCCCTGTTTCGAGGTGCTGGTGGTCTCCGGAACTGGAAAGAAGAAATTTTAATTTACATGTTTACTGATATTCAAAAGGAGGATCCCAGTAGGGAATAACTCCCTCCAACAGGAGGTATTGTTTTCTATCTCACTCAAGTTAAAAAAGTGATTTTATTGGCATTTGTATATATGTGTGAGTATGAGTGTATGTTAAGTTTTGGCACCTTCTCAAAAATGTATTTGTGTGTGTTTGTATAAGAGGTTCTGTGTGTCTCAAGAGTCTATGGGTCTGCACCTGGAGTATTCCTCTTCGATGCACAAAACTTGAACATGCATTTTCACCAGTGTTAGTAGCTATCATAGAATGCAAAGTGTCGGAATAAATAACTCTAGTAATCTTATTAACACTGCAACAATTCTGTTGATCTGCTGCCCTTAACTGCTGTTTGATTCACCCACCTTAAAAGGATGAAATGCATAGTTGACCTCAGTAGGATTTGAAATCAAGACAACTATCACATGGCATTCTATGCTCTAATGACTGCCAATTTTTGCCTAGTATGTACAGTCATATACATGTATATGTATAAATGTACATAATGTATAAGCACCAAGAACTATGCATACATTCTTGGGCATATGTACATATAAAAATACTAACACAAGCAAACTAATAATGATGATGATGATAATAGCACAATAAACAAAAACACCTATCTGTGACTAAAAAATTAGACAACAAGAAGCCATTGATGGGCTCAAACCATATATCTATAACTTGCCAGCACTTTTACTTATTCTACTACAATAACAGACTTGTTCCTTTTCTGTCTTTGAATTAGTGTTTATATTAAAGTCCTAATTGTTAATTTAATGTGTGTGAAAACAAGAGAGAGAGAGAGAGAGTATGTAAATAGAGTTTGCAGTGTGAAAGGTAAGCTATTGGAATCAAGCTCTTAAGCTACTTCCCTTTATTCCTGTTTAATACTAACTTCGTTAACATCTCTAATGATCTTACAAAAGGCACTTAAACATCATTTTCCCACCTTTACTCCGCAAATATATGCTTAAGAAATTGCATATGCAGACATATCTGTTCATGTGTTTTACATAAATGTACATCTGTTGTATCTACTACATATATTAAGTATTCTTTCTTCTTCATAGCTAAAAATGTGTATATAATTGTGCATATGCATCATCCATACACACTTAGCTACCAAGACCTCTAACGCATTGCTGTACTTGAGAGGACCTGGTGAGTCTGATGTAACAATATCCACTACTGCAAGCAGACAAAGCACCCCTCAAGACACATCCCTGAGCTGGTATTTTCAGTGTCATATAGGAACATTCATAAGTGGTCGGAATTGTGGTCGAGGTAGTCCTTGGGCCGCGGAAGCGACACCTGTGTTGGTGGCACATAAAATCACTAAATGTAGTCGAGGCAGTCGCTGGTGCCATGTAAGTGGCACCTGTATTGGTGACACATTTAATCACCAAACGTGGTTGAGGTACTCATTGGTGCCACGCAAGTGGCATTCCGTGTTGGGTAAAATCACCAAAACTCATGTGTCTTGCAAATGGCACACATGTAGGTGGCACAAAAAAACATACCCACTCTTGGAGTGGTTGGCATTTGGAAGGGCATCAAGCCATAGAAGCAAATCCAAACCAGACTGGAGCTCAATGCAGCCAACCAGCATGCCAGCCCGGGTCAAAAGTGTCTAACCCATGACTGCATGGACAATGGATGCTAAATGATGATGAGGATGGTGGTGATGATTTTAGGTGAGCTTTAATAGTTTTCTTTTTTTTTTTTGTCTTGTTGAAGCAATCCTATGTAGTGTGTCTGCATGCATATGCTTGCCTCACATTTACGTGTACATGTATATATATGCTTGCATATTTGTGAGTATGCACGTCATTTTCAGCAGTAAATACATTGCCACACCGCCCTTATCTGACCGGTTATAGTGAATCAATATATAGAAAATTGTTTCAGATCCAGTCAATAACTTGGGAAAACTGCATCAATTACCATCAAGTCACAGAATTCTTATATAAACATGAAAAAACAATCATTCTAATATTACCATCATCATATGGGATGGGTCTTTTGCCGGCATGGACAGGATGAATTGTTGTACATCACCCCTTCGTACTAAACCAGCTTGTTTTAAGGTTGATTATTTTCATGTTTGATCTAATTAACTCATTAAGTCTCACTGTCTTATAAGTAGGATACAAAATGAAAACATTGAATAAGTTATATCATTGTCCGAATGTTCTATTTAAAGGACACCATGTGTTTCCATTTCTACTCAAAATAAAGCAGTTTTAATGATTGATTTTTTTTTTTTAACCTTTTAACCTACTTTGAATTATTTGTGAACATTTAAAAATAATAACCAGGAATTTAAGTACGCTGGGACTTAATGGGTTAATTATTTTTGATACTTCTAATATAGATGCCTTATATTAGGTATCTGCACTTATTAACCTAACATGTATTGCCCAAAATAGTTGATGCTCTGTTCTGGCTATTTTCACAAATCACTTATGCTTGTTTAAGTTAACATTTCATGTCCAGTGATCTTTTATTTAACTTGTTCCTTATTGATACCTACAGATTTTCTGCATTCACTTATTATGCTTCGATTGCTATCATTTTTTAGACATCATGTAATTTCTCCCTTCTTTTTATGCAATAAAAACTCATCATGGCCAACACAAGAAATAGATTTAAAATCTTTTCCAGCCAATTACATGCACTGTGATGTTACTCACAGGTAGTGAGATTTTTCTGCCTCTTTCTTCAAGCCATATGACCAACATGTAATCTCTGTGTTAATGATTAACAAAGCTTAATAGTTACTTCAGTACACAAGATGACCCCAGAATTCTGGTATTTTAGCTCAATACTGGTATTTTTAGCTCGATATTAATTTCTATGGCTTACTGAAAGAAATCTCTTTTATTACTGAGCTTTTGTAGTCCATACTCTTACAAGTATTTTAGTCCAAGTTAAATATTTTCTTTTAACTGATTTGATACTAACCCTCTGACATTACTGCTTTTTATTTGATATAAAGTCTTGCTTTAAAGCATTCACATTTAAATTAAAACCTTCTAACATAATTTTTATGAAAGAGCATAACATAAACTTATACCAATAAATGAAAATGCTAATAATTTTACTAAATCCCTCCAAATTCTTGAGGAATTTCATTAGAAATACGGTCGCAACTTTGTGATTCAAGTTCACATTTTTAAGATTTAAGCATTTACAATTTGCAGTGGATTCTGCAATACGAATCACATCCTTGTAATAAGAATTTCCAAGATATTAGAGCAGCAGAACAAAGCTAAGTACAAAACTACTGATTTTAAGAGAAAAAGAAAGAATTACCGATTTTAAAATTTCTGATTCCCTTTGTATTAATCCAAAATCATCTTCAATACTCTCATTTTTATTTTTGCTGAAATGCAAGAAATGTTCTCATCAGTTTTCTACAAAATCTAGAACTGTAAATCTAATATAATGCAATATGAATCTTTGGTTTTCTTTTTCTTTTTTACATAGTTGCATCATAATAAAGTATATCTATGCCTAAAATGTACTTAAATTTAGTATCTTCACAAATAGTGTTAAAAATAAAATTTAAAAAATTGTAATAGTTTATATTCAATCAGGAAATATAATTCTCCATGAGTTGTGGGACTCTGTCAATGATAATATTATCTTTCTATCTCCTTCAAGTACACAGTGTGCATAAATCATGTTTAGATACCTCTAATTTACTAATTCTTAATCATAACTAGCTAAGTTACAAGGATATGATCCAGCCAACCAAAATATCACCAACTATTGCTAACATCATAGTGTGTTTCTAATAGGTACAGTTCATCATTGTAGGTTGTATTTAGTTGTTTTTTAAATGTCTTAAAAGCTGAGGTAAACTGATTTGATGTAGAACTTTTCAGAAAATGTAAAATCTGTTTCTAACAGATGCATATGTCCAGAAATCATAAGGAGGAATATAGAGAATTAAATGGAACTACATGCTTTATTAGGTTGTTTTATGAGACTATTTGTAATTAAAAGCAACAAAGATAAATGGCAGTCAATCTGACTGGATTAAAACTCAGAAATTATAAAAAGACATAAATAAATAACAAACATCACATGGTATTTAATCTTCTTATTCTACCAGAGGCAAGTGCATAGAAAAGAGTAGAAAATGTAGGTACTCACTCTACACTATGGTTTATAGAACTTTTCCCTCCTTTTTGCTTGTCTGAAGGATCGCTATGTTTTCGCAAAACTTGACCCTGAAAATAAAGCTTCGTGTTTATTGCATTCCGTATCATAAAGAATTTTTAAGACTAAATGTTAACACATCATAGATTTATAATCAAAGCAGTTAGGTGGTGTACTAGGTAGCACATAATGATCTTGATTGTTTAGACTTAGGCTTGCCCTGAAGAAAACGTCCATTATTTTGAGTTTGCAAGGGTTGGACAGAATTTGTTGAAACAGATTTTCTACATCTAAATGCCCTTCCTGTCACCAATACTTACCTGTTTGCAAATTGGATAATATTCCTTATGGTTAAATAGGTTTTCAAAGGACACTACATGATGCTGGCATTCATTGACAGCTATTACATGAAGTCAAAGCAAGGAGAGAGTAACACATACAAACTGAAAGAAGCTTGCCATGTGTGTAAATGGTGGGCACCAAAAATTTGGTAAATGTAATTACCCTCTTAGCTGACAGTAAGTTTTAGTGTTAAAGTAGTAGTAGTAGTAGTAGTAGTAGTAGTAGTAGTAGTAGTAGTAGTAGTAGTAGTAGTAGTAGTAGTAGTAGTAGTAGTAGTAGTAGTAGTAGTAGTAGTAGTAGTAGTAGTAGTAGTAGTAGTAGTAAGAAAGAAGCCTGCCATGTGTGTAAATGGTGGGCATCAAAAATTTGGTAAATGTAATTACCCTCTTAGCTGACAGTAAGTTTTAGTGTTAAAGTAGTAGTAGTAGTAGTAGTAGTAGTAGTAGTCAAGGGAGTTAAAGGAAGCTCTTTCACAGCATTGCACTGTAAAATAGTCATCCTTTTAACTTTGGTTTTACAATTAGAATAAAGATGTTCCACCCATTAAATAATGCTGCCAAGAGTTGTGAATTGGGAAAAGTTTACCTTACTAATGACATTTAACAGTGATGGTAGTTAGATGTACTAAAAATTGTTACACATTTACCAGTAGCTACAGAATATGAAAGACTTATCTCATGATCAACTACCACTTGCTTTACAATTAGAACAATTATACTTAATTGCTCTAATTAGCTAATTCTGTCAGAAGTTGTGAACTTTTTAAATGATTAATTTACCTAAAACAGAGGTAGTTAATATCTACAAAGTAGTCATTACTCAGTGTTACCTACAAAATTGATAAATTGTTAAAAGGAAGTCACTTGACCTATGAGAAATAGCAACCAAATCTCTTATATTACTCATTTCCTTCCTTTTACCTTTACTTCTTTATAAAAAGGAATGACACATGGTATAATTATGTATTCTTACATCAGGAATCCAATGCAGCTGGCAATGGCTGCACTCTACAACTAAGTGAGAACATTGTTATCTACCTCACTCCATGACAAAGAACTAAATTATTAGACTTTTTACTCCTTTCAGCAACTAAACTTACTGAATCTTTCAAGGAACTTTTCTATAATCCTAGATAGGCTAGCTGGTGTGTGTATGGGAGAGGGGTGAATGCATTTGATCTAGAGATAAACATTAACACATGGACAAGTAATTCATTGTTACAATTGATACATATAGTGGTAGTCATTACACAACACTGCTAAGAGTTTCAGTTTTGATAGGGTTAACTCATTAAACACTGGATAAAGTCAGGTTAGCAAAGCTGATTAATGGTAAATATGATGGGCCATTCTTAAGGACAAGCAACTGAGACCTTTGGAGATATATTGTGATTGATACGGCCCAGCAAGTCAAGTAAGATCATAGCCGTGGCCAATACCAGTGTCACATCACTGGTCCATCTAAAAGCATTCCTCAATCATCTGGCAATATGCTGTGCTTGAAAAGACCTGTTGAGTCAAGCGAAATTGTAGTCATGGCAGATGCCAGTGCTACCTGACTGGCTCCTGTGCCTGTGACATGTAAAAAAGTACCCACTACACTCTTCTCTTCTTTGTCTTTTTCTCTATGTATGTGTGTATGTGCATGCATTCTGAATTCATATCCTGCTGAGCTCAAATTTACTTTTCATCCTTCAGGGTCAAAAGTAATGTTTACTGGAATTGTTTGGACAGTTAGAGGGTTACACAAAACTCCTTGTTGTATTTGTAGCAACTTGGACAACTCTGTTGGTGTGCAAATGAGAGACTTGTTAACAAATACTGGTGCTGGCCTCTCATATAAATCTGTGTTCAGGTGCTGATACTTGATCAACCAATATGTTTCTATGATATCGGCTGAACTGTAGAGGAAGGAGAGATTTTACGGCACAATACCAACAGCTGATATGCTAGGTTACCTCAGACAAGTTTAATGCAAAGGTGGTGAGGAATTTCCAAACATAGGACCAAAGAAGTCATTGTGATAAAAGAAATCTTATTCCCAATTTATGCATTTTCTACTCAAAAAATGAACCATGTGAAATATTTTATTCCGGCTCTCAAAAGTAGTTTTAAAGCTAATGTCATCAACAGTTGAAATAATGACCTTTAAATTATATGTGTTTTGAGTTCACCGATTCACTAAGAATGCATTGATATGTACCTCATGAACTTTGCTCATGAAACCAAAGCATATTGTGAACTTGCTGCAATAAATATAAATTGGAAATTTTTGCTAATACTACACCAGTCAATGCATAGTGAGAGCAGCTGCTACCCTCAATTGATCTATGTAGGCATAGACATGCTAACTAGTTTTGCTGTTAATTTAGAACAATTTAAAGGTACTTACATTTTTCAGATAGCAACTGTTTTGACTTTATATTCAGCAGCATCATGGACAACAGACATTAAACAACAATGATAATGATGATGATGATGAATATAAAGATACAACAGCTGCTATCTGAAAATGAAATTCCTTCAAATTGTTTTAAATGGATACAATACAGAGCAAGCTTCAAGCTAACTCTTAGATGCTAGGACCATGTTAACAGACCAGTGGTAATAACTAAATGCAAATGAAATTCAGCTCTTTGCTGATGCCATCAACATAAAGGACTTGTATGCCAGTCTGAGAGAGGTTTACATTGCTCAGAAAAGTTATAATGCATCAATGAAGTGTAAGGATAGCTCATACCTCTATACCAAGAAAAGCAAAAGTGGCTCATGGTGACTTGTATGTAAGTCATAGACTGATGAAAATCAAAACTTCAAGCTGTCAGTAAATGCAAAGTGTATAGAATCATAGTGTGATCTAGTCAAAACTATAGAAAATCAGCTAAAGCTAATTCTAGCCCATGCAAGCATGGAAAAGTGAACAGTATAACAATGGTAATAGTACATATTCTTCACTGCGAACATCACAGCATTGATATTAGAATACAACTCATTTGTAACCAACAATATTATTGTTCACAATAACATTGTGATATAAATACTGTGCAATGATGCTCTAACAATGTTTAGAGGTCCTAGTGCTGTTATTTACTGAATCATACCTTCCCTATTCTTATAGATAATTATCAATATTTTTAGAGCCATTATCATTCCAGTTGTATCATTTGCAAAATGAGATGAATAATAGACACATTCTTTAACTACCATAATCATTTTCATTCAACAAATTAATGTAAATTCCTTAGCTTTTCCCAACTTTATATTTAGTTGGTATTTATTACTATTATTATTTAAAACATTGGGAGGAAATTGCTTTGTTGCATTTGTTCTGGCTCTTTATATCCTTAGTTTAAATTCCACCAATATCCAGTTTTGCATTTAATCCTTCATTGATAATAAAATAAAGTACCAATCAAGAACTGGAATGAGTAATATAAAATACTTTGACTCCTCTCAAAAATATTACTGGCTTTGTGTTTAAATCAGAAATCACCATTATTTTTATTATTGTTGTTGTTGCTGTTGTTGTTATTCAACATTTGGTAAGTTTGAGGCAAATTTCACCTGCCTCACTTGTTATATCTTCATGTTACTGGAGTATGTGCAGCATTGTGTGTTCATTTTTATTTTTGGGAGTGCAAATTCTTCCCAGTATTGTATTGTGTCAGTTTTATAGTTTTATAGTCTTTTGTTGTATTAGTGTTTGTGTTGTGTGTAATGTGTTGGTTATTTAGATTGCTGGTGGTTGTTTATTTCATTAGATAATTTCTGTATATATTGTTTCTTGTGTTTGTGAATTGTTTTGTTTAGGTTGTACTCTTGAATTGATAGTGTCTTACATAAGATGTAGGCTATTCCTAACAGGGATATTTTTTGAATAGTATATAGTGTTGAGAATCCAGGTATAGCTTCTACGTTTTTGTCCATAAGTTTTTTATCATGCCCAATGCTTCAATTATTACTGGTACTGTTTTCACTTTTATGTCCCACGTCTTGAATACTTCAATTTTGAGGTCTTTGTTATTAGTTTCATGCCTTTGGTGGTCATGGCGACCCTAGAACTGTGGGAGTCTTTGATTGTTAGTAGTTGGAGGCTCTCCTGTATCAGGAGGATTATAACATCTATGTTTTTATATAGTTTGTATTCTGTGTAAACTTTTTAATCTCACTTCACTTTTCTTCACTAAATTTTTTAATATAAACCCCTACATAAATTGTAAACTCGTCTTGTAATGTCTTCATCAGACATCCCTATGACAGATAAAAGAAATCATCATCATAATTATTATTATTAATTTATGGTATCTGACCACTAGGAAAGACTCTGTTTGTAGTAACACTACTTTTTCTACTTTGCTGTTTGGAAAATAAACAAAAAAACAAACTGTACCTCTACTTCACAGTTCAACAATTATCAGTAGGGAGGGTATCTATCTTTAAAACCTGCAGCATTTCTTGCAGGTGTAGAAAAATAAATGTAAAGATGTTGGTCATGGGTAGGTTATAGAAAATTATCTATAATTATCTATAATTTGAATTAATACATGCAATTAATGCATACACATACACCCATAGTTTACACATAAAAATAATACTATCACATATTGCACTTAGATTCACATAAACACCACTTGGTAAAAGGCAGAATTTGTTTTACCATTTCTATATAGTCAGCTCTCATTTAAACAAACCAATTCAAATCACAGCTTACCATTATGATTGTATCACTAGGAAGTTCTTCTTCATAACTTTCAGAATATCTGTGGCATGGTTTCTTTGCTGCAACTTCTAAGGTGTTGTTAACAATTAGTATTGGTGGTTGGCTCTCAAATGCTCTAATTTTATCCTTTATTGAAAGAAGTTCTTCTTGCTCAGGTTCCTGATGTTTTCTATCAAAAAGAAGTTAAACAAACAAATAAGAGAAAATAAACTAAAAATGTTGAAAAGTAAAAAATTTATTATTAAATGTGACAAGATCAGCAGTGGGGGGGGTAGCTGTTCCAAGAGTATAGCAGGGAGAATAAGAATAGGTTGGGCAAAGTTCAGAGAGCTCCTTCCCCTGTTGGCATCTAAGGGCCTCTCCCTCAGAGTGAAAGGCATACTGTATGATGCATGTGTGCGTACAGCCATGCTCCATGGCTGTGAGGTATGGGCTGTGACCTCCGAAGACACGCGTAGACTAGAGAGAAATGAAGGCAGTATGCTTTGGTGGGTGTGTGACATCTGTTCCTATGATCAACTGAGTGTTAGCTCATTAAGAGAAAAGCCAGGTGTAAGAGGCATTGGATGTAGTGTGCAAGAAAGACGACTGCACTGGTATGGCCATATAATGTGTATGGATGATAATAGTAATGTAAAGAAGTGCCAATTTCTGGAGGTCATGGGAACTCGGGGTAGAGGCAGACCTAGAAAGACATGGACGGAAGTAGTGAGGTCAGGCTTTTGGGCTCTGGGCTTTACCAGAAAAATGACCAGTGACCGAGACCTCTGGCACATTGCTGTAATTGAGAGGACACGTTGTGCCTGAAGTAGCATCCCCACTGAGGTATGCAGACAGGCACCCTTTTGTGACACGTTTTGTGCTGGTTCTCTTGGTATCATATAGGAACACCCACTGGTGGTCAGGACTGCAGTCGAGGCAACCCTGCAGCCACAGGACTGGTACAAACAAATCACTGGACATGTTCAAGGCAGTCAATGGTTCCACATAAGTGGTGCCTGTTGGTGGCATGTAAAATCACCAAGCATGTTGTGGAGTAGCCACTGGTGCCATGCAATTGGCATCTGTGTGGGTAGCATGTAAAATCACCAAAACCCTCTGTGTCACATGAATGGCACATGTGTGGTTGGCATTAGGAAGGGCATCCAGCCATAGAAACCAAGCCAAATCAAACAGGTGCTCGGTGTGGCCCACCAGCCTACTGGTCCCAGTCAAAAACGTCTAACCTATGCCTGCATGGATAGCGGATGCTAAATGATGGTGTATGAATGTATGTATGTGCATGTATACATGCACACATACAGACAGATTGTCTGAATAGCTGAGAATGCTAAACTTTGAGATATGGCTCAAGCAGCTTCAGTTTTTAATAAATTGGAATGCGTAGGATCAAACTTTGATTAGATAGATAGATAGATAGATATAAATGTACATGTGATATATATGGGCACAAGCATGTCTGTATTGTTAAAAAGTTAACTTTACAACCACATACATGGTCTGGAGATTCAATTCTACTGCACAGGGAATTAGTGGGCAGAGACTGTTGAAAGTCTGTCATGCATTTGTCTGTGTGCGCATGAATGTGCATGAATGTATATATACCACACTTAACCTGTTTGAGCAAAGCCCCATTAATGTTAACATCCTTTATTGACTTTATGACTAAGTTGCTCAGCACTTTTACAAACCTTTGGAATAAAGCAAAAGGAAGAGCATCCTGACCCAAATAATTCTCCATCCAAATCTATACTAGCATGAAAAAAGAATCATTAAACAAATCAGTGTGTGTGTGTGTGTGTGTGTGTGTGTTTTGGGGTTTTTTGTTTTTGTTTTTGCTTTTCATATATTCATGAGTTCGTTACTGTTTGCTTGAAAAAGTAAAGTTCCTCAATCTACCGTCAATGTTTCTGGGTGTTTATAGCTTCATAGTTAGTGAGCTATGGTTTTCCTGCTTGTTGCTGCCTGTTTTTTTCACTGGGCAGATTCACTATGATTAGTACATTGACATAACTGGCAAAATTAGAATTTTGACTCTTAGATTCATACCTCATGTGTCAAATTTGTATTATATATTATATGCACACACACGTTCGCATATAAATTCCATAGTTGTCATTTATTACAGTTAGTTAGTCATTGGTAAAATTTAAGTACCTAAGTAAATTTGATATAGGCAGTATCAGTGACAGACACCATCTCTCTCTCTCTCTCTCTCTCTCTTTCCCAAACACACAGATACACACATACACACACATTTCCTATTTCATTCCTTCTTACTCTTTGCCCCTTTCTTGTTTCACATATTTTCTCTAACTGTTTTACTTCATTTCTCTTTCTTTCTCTTCTGCTCTCTCATATCATAACTTTACTTTCTCTAGTTCTCCTCATCAGGCATGACTATATTAATTGAGTTTGTTTCATAACTATGTGGTTTCAAGTTCAAGAAACACTGTAGGGATACCTACTCTCTCTCTCTCTCTCTCTCTCTCTCTCTCTCTCTCTCTC
>JACXVO010014395.1:547211-560559 GCA_015501135.1 Hapalochlaena maculosa
GTTGATTAGATCAACATCAATATCCAACTGGTACTTAATTTATCGACCCCCAAAAGGATGAAAGCAAAATCGACTTCAGCAAAATTTGAATTCAGAACGTAGTGACAGATGAAATACTTCTAAGCATTTCACCCGGCTTGCCAACATTTCTTATTTCTTTATTACCTGCAAGAGGCTAAACATAAACGGGGCACACAAGGACAGATAAGGAGGTGGGGGTCAGTCAATTAGATCCAGTACGGAAATTATACTTAATTTATCGACCTGAAAGGATGAAAGGCAAAGTCAACCTTGGTTCAATTTTAACTCGGAATGTAAAAACATGAAATACCGCTAAGCATTTCGCCTGGCGTGCTAACTTTTTTGTTCGCCACCTCGAGGGACAGATATACACTGCCCTCGAAAGAAAAAGAAAGAACGTGCGCTGAGGCACACGCACATTTATCTTTTGTTACAGTCATTAGACTGCGGTCATGCTAGGACTTTACCTTGAAAAGATTTAGTCGAACAAATTGACACCAGTATATTTTTTTAAACTTGGTACTTAATCGGTTCTTTTGCTGAACTGCTAAGTTGCGAGGACGTAAACACATCTGTTCTCAAGGGGTCATTAGGCGAGAAACATACTCACACATGTATATACTGTATGTATACACTGCATGCCAAATTATTAATGAGACAGAATTTTTTTGAATCTCAAAGCGACTTTGTCTGCCTGTCAGCAGAAGGGGGCTCAGTGCAGATCCCTGATGGACTCTCACTCATATCTTGAATTCTTTACTGTATTTGTAGCATATCCTCACCCTGCTGGAGGAGTCTCTGTACATGGCACAGATAGCACTCACCAGTCATTCATCTTTCCCAAGCTTTCATAACACCCACCAGATTAGTGAACGGGGAATCCGGTCAAAAGCTTTCTCAAGGTCCACAAACGCCATGTATAGGGGGTTTTGTCTTTGGTCAAATATTTCTCCTGTAACTGCCTAACCAGTGATATAGCGTTTGTCGTGCTTCTCCCAGGAACAAACCCAAATTGCATCTCATTCAGTCTGACTCTCTCTCTAAATAGTCTAACGACGATTCTCTCAATAACTTTCATCATCTGATCCAGTAGTTTGATACATACATCTGTGAATGCTGTGCAAACATTGTAGATGAATTGCTTCCTCATGCTGACCCAGACTCTGTTGACCAAAAAGTTTAGTTTGTTGACATTGTGGTGAACCTTACAGGTCTTGCCCTCAACATGCACCAACATACTGTAGTCAAGGCATTTGAAATTGACCAAAAGTCCTACCAGAAGTTCATATTTGACTCCGACAACATCTTGGCTATATGGGCTGAGGCACTGTCCTGTTGAATAATGTAAACCACCCTCTTTGTGATCTTTCTCACCTAGAGCAGGACTTAGTGACTAAGAGTCCCTGTACTTGGCTACATTGAGCCTGTAACTGACCAGACGTCACACTGATGGCATCATTACAGAGGTTGGATTCTTTGTCATGGAAATGCAGTGGATCTCAAAGATTTCCTGGCAGAAGCTGACCTTATAGTTGTTCTGCTTGTGGATGACAGGATTGACCATGAAGGTTCTTTTCATCAGAAAAAATGAGAATTCAGTTGCCATAAGGTGATGACAATGCTCCTGATGTTCTTACATATGTTTGGTGAACAGAGGCCTTTCCATGCACCTCAAGCTCTTGCCAGCCTCCTCCTTGATGGCCCTGGACACTGTGGCCACCAAGATGTTTTTTGCAGGCACAGTCATTTTGAACTTCAAGTCACTTTTGAAGGCCTCTCTCACAGCCAAATGGTCAATAACTTGAGGTCGATCTTTAAGGTTTTTCCCATTCTTCAGTCTCTCTGCAACTCTGTAAACAGTCATTGTGACGTTTGGCAATATCAGACCTGTTATGGCCCATGCACAAGAAAGCAGAGCTCTCAATTCTTTTAACTTCCATCTCTACCCACAATTGAAAATATATTTTTATAACATGTGCTGAAATAAAAAAGAATTTATAAGTATGTTTAATAGCACTTTTTCTATCACTATCGCACATGTTAATCTCTCAAAGAATCAAAACCAAGTGTAATTGGACATTTGCAAAGCCCAGTATTTATAGCATGTACTCACATATATACACAAAGACATAACATTATCATCATCATGAAAAAATATTTTAATACCAAGTTTATTTAGGCTTAACCGAATTGATACAGATTATCTTTAACTTCCACAATTGCAAGAGGTGCTCAAAGTGGTTACCATTAGCTTCCAGACTCTTATTAGTACAGCAAACTGCTGCTTTGGACAACATTGGCCAATGTGTTCAATAGGATTGTTGCTCATATTCAATTTCTTTCCAAAGGGCCACCAGTGAAGTCAGTTTCCTGCGATGCATGGCATCCTTTATGGTGCCTTATAAGTAAAAATCTGCAAGTGTTTAATTGAGAGAATATGCAGAGAATTCAACTGCATCTCTTCATCTTATCCAGTGTCCTTGCAAATTCTAATCCAGGTGAGCCTGTACATCTTGTCTGTAGTGTAGCAGAGAAAATGGTTCTATTAAACCTCTTGATGACACTTCACGCCAAACATTAATCCCTGGTAAATTGACTACTTTGTCCAAGCGCTAAAAAAAAAAGAACAATAGGTTAAAAGTAATTTGTATTAATCTTATGATCTCTGAATAAATTTGACATTAAGACATTTCTACCTGTTTTCATTTCACTGAAGTATGTTTACGTTTCTTTGGATTCTGTATATGATGTATACAAACTTGTGTGCATGCATATTTAATTTGTTTATATACTTTTATTTTATTTTCCAGTAATTCTTTTGTTGATTTATACTATGAAATTGCCAAGAATAAAAAAGGTAAGACTGAAACAAACTTAGTTTTATTCTCTGGTAACCCTGAACTTCTTCGGGGCTGTGATGCTAAAGTAAAGTACAACTGACCATAATCCTGTCACTGTTGTGGTGTGTCTGTCTTTGCTGGCTTCTGTTTGCCAGATGTAAAAACATTGAGCTATGAAAATGATAGCTCACAAAAGAAGGGAAGAAAAATGTATGCATAACAACAATCTTTCTTCTTCATCTTATACAGAATTACAAAGTAATTAAATGGTTGTTTTAATTTGTTACAACCAACGATTATACTAATCATGTAGTTTTATACAGATAATAGCATAGTTGTAGCTATAACCTTTTTCATTAATCCTTTTAATTGCTGTAGAATAATCAGACAGTGCAATAATGTAGCGAGCATATTTTTCTCTATATAAGATAGGTAATAATGAACTGCAAGCATTAAAACTAATAATGAACTCTAAGCATTAATCCAAACATTAAAAGTAGAATCTATTCAAATGACTTCACTTTTTCTTTATGGTTTTATTTTGATGTGGCATCATTATTATTACTATTATTAGAGGGAAACGCTCACAAATTCTGATATACCTCTGTACATGACTTGCTTAGTCCTCACAAACCATTCATCTACTCAGTGTTTCTTTGTGCTCTGCAATCTAGCGGTTACTGAGTCCTGCCGAAGACATTCTCTAGTAACTTTCATAACCCAATCCGTCAACTCTCTAGTTTTCTTTCTTTTGCCCTTGTAACAGTTGACAGTACTGATTAATTGGATGTGGTACTATCTTGTTCTACATTATTGACAATCTATGTCACTATACATGCTTTTCCCAACCAAGATTTTTATTATTTATCAATTGCTACTGTCAACTTCTTTTTTTCTGCTGGATTTATTGGCATAAGCCCTGTCTCCTATGCATGCTTTTTATTCAACAAACTTTCATAATCCCACTTCTGTGCCTCTTTTCATCAGTGACAAGGAGAACAAGCACAAAACTCCTTATATATACTTGGCCCTATAACCTCTTGATTTTCGCTACTGTCTGTTTTACAATCCAGAATTTGTCTTTATTTCTTATCTTCCTGTTGCAGGGTATGTTTGAAATTACAGATGTATTCTGAAATTAGTGGCCATACTTAACAATTTCTGTAACCACAAACTTCCATAGCTTGAGGCAATCACAATGCAGGGGATGCCAATATTTTATTTCTTTTATTCACTTTTAATAATAAACTCACACAGAAATTGATAAGTTAAATATTCATCTTTCATATATTTATGTATGTATCATCATCATCATCATCATGTCAGTTATCCATTGTTGTGTAGAGTCAATGGTTTGACAGGATCTGGTGAGCCCTGAGCACCACATCAGAATTCAATGTCAGCTTTGACATATTTTCTATGGTTTAATGCCCTTCCTAATGTCATCCACTTTACTATGTGCCACTGGCACTCGTGATGTTGCAAGAAGAGAACAGAACAGTGAAAAAAAATTAAAAAAATACCGCTTTGCTCAAATGGCAATGTATTTGAAAGCGACAGAGCATCTCAAGGTAGAAGGTGAGTATAAGATAGGATACAAACAGTGGATCAAGTGAGAAATAAGGTAGTTCCATAAGATTTTGGGGAGAGTAGTATTGATGGGGTAGTGAAGGTGAATATAGTAAGTGAACAAAGGTGATGTAGTTGAAGGAAAAATACCTGTATGGAGATTAATTAAGTTGAGAGTGATACAAGTGACCGAGGAAGTAGAATACATTAGAAAATAGGGGAATGATTTCAAGGGATTGGATTTATGAGGAGGGAGATGTAGCAGTATATGAGGGTGGCTATATTAGGTGGGGCATGATGGCAATATGAAAGTGTATTCAGAATGATAGCAGAGTTGGGAGGTGTTAGGGAGGAGTATGGCAAAGAGTGTGGTGGCTGAAAGCACAGAAAAGTGATTAATGAGAATTAGAGAATGGAGTGCTTCTAGGGTGGGGATGACTATATATATTCTTATAAGAATAAATAATGTGTGTGTGTATGTATGTGTATATATATATATATATAAATATTCTTCAATTTTTATTTCTTTCAGTTTTCCTCTTCTATTTTGTGCCAGCAGCACTGTACAGTCTCTATAACAATCTTCAGTTTGTCAACCTGGTCAACTTTGATCCTACCACATATTATCTTTTGTTGCAATTTCGAGTTGTAGTAACTGGAATATTATTTCAGGTAAACTTAATATATTCATTATCTGTTAAGTCTACTTTTTATGTAGAGTATATGCTCAGATGGTCTTGGTTTGTGTGTGTCCGTCCTTTCTTCTTTCCTCCTTATTCTTGCTTACATGGGAAAATTGTCATTAAAATAATATTTATGATAAGTACATTTCTACTATCGGCTATCTATTACTCTGTATCTGCCAACATACCCTTGTCCTGCCACCCATTCAGTCTCATCTTTTGTCATCAACCTTTTTACTTTTTGCCTTTTTGGTCTATTATACCTTGAACAAACAAGCTGACCTTAGAGTACTGAGTACTTGTACAGTCTAAGATTCCTGTTTTAAAAGATAAACGATAATCTTCATTATAATTGTCATCATCATTCTACATTTACTTTCCATGATAGCATGGGTTCGCAGGTGCCCGGCAATGGGCACCCATGTGGGTGGCATGTAAAATCACCGAAAACTCTGTGCCAATGAATGGTGCATATGTGGGTGGCACGTTAAAGCACCAAAACCATGTGTCACTCGAGTGGCGCACGTGTGGGTGGCACGTTAAAGCACCAAAACCATGTGGCATGTGAATGGCACACGTGTGGGTTAGCACGTAAAATCACCAAAAACCCTGTGCCATGTGAATGGCACACGTATGGGTGGCACATTAAAGCACCAAACCCTGTGTCACGTGAATGGCACTCGTGCGGGTGACATGTAAAAACACCCCACACTCTCGGAGTGGTTGGCGTTAGGAAGGGCATCCAGCTGTAGAAACCATGCCAAACCAGACAGGGGCTGGCTGTGGCCACCCAGCCTGCTGGCTCCTGTCGAAAACGTCCAACCCATGCTTGCATGGACAACGGATGCTAAATGATGATGATGATGATGATATATATTGAAATTTTGGTCAGTTGTAAGGGTTTATAGTATTTTCTAAGTTTTATAAGGTTTAATATCTATTAGGGAGGATTATTTCCAAATATCTGATAAGTAGCTTTAGTTTTATGACTGAAAATTTATATAATTAACACACACATGCACATGCATATTTATATATACGTGCATATACATATGAATACATATAGATTCATCATCATCACTTTAACAAGCACTTTTGTATGCTTGCATGGTTTGGATGCCTTTCCTATTGCCACCTCTCTCCTGTTAATATTTCCTTGTGGCCTTGCATATCTTTGCAGAATATTGAAGCAATGGCATTGCTTGTATGGCTGACTCTTGTTTACAACCATATGCAATGTCAAGACAAGGAAACACAAACATATTCACTCTCACATACACATATATGTACAATAATATACACACACATATATAAATACATACATAAATGATGGGCTTTTCTATTTCCACCTACTAAATTCACTTATAAGGCTTTAGTCAGCTCAAGAGCATAACAGAAGCTATTTCTCTTAGGTGTCACATGGTAGGATTGAACCCCAAACCATTTGGTTGGAAAGTAACCCTCTTAACCTATCAACCACATCAGTTTGTAGATTTAGGATTTTAAATTATCTCATTTTTCTTTCTTTTCAGATTCTCTTCAATAAACGTCTTAGGTGTATTCAATGGGTATCTGTCATTCTACTCACTATTGGATGTCTTATCAAAGAACTCGGTCATGTGAAAGTTATGAATGTAGCATCATTACCATCTACTACTATTTTGACTGCTGAAAATACAAATGTCAAGAAAAATGCAAACATTACTTCACAATTTGGCTTTTCTATATTCCTCATCATGATCCAAGTATTCTCTTCCTGTTTTGCTGGTGTCTACAATGAGTATCTGCTGAAAGACAAAGCCTGCAATGTGCATATCATGGTGCAAAATATTTTCATGTATATTCAATCAATAATGTGCAATGGTGCTCTGCTTGTATTTCGAGGGGAGCTAGTCAATTCTTTAACACTGAACAGTTTGATGTCTGTTTTCCAGGTGAAAGTGATGCTGATTATGTTAAACAATGCCTCAATTGGCATTGTAGTCAGTTTGTTCTTACATTCTCTAAATTCTATTCTGAAAACTTTTGCTAGTGCTTTAGAACTTGTTTTCACAGCCATTCTCTGTTGGATCATTTTCAACATTCCCATTGATAGTTATACGATTGGCTCAATCTTCATTGTTACTGCTGCTACATTTATGTATGCACTAAATCCAGTTGTTAACCGTCCAAAGAACACTATAGAAAAAAAACTCCAGTTCCCTGATGATGAAAAAACTCAAGACAGCCAACCAGTGTAATTTGTGTGATCTGAAGGTGATGGATTGTGGAATTGGCAGAGTGTCAGATGAATGATTGCAGAATTTAGTCATGTTTTAAGATCATCCTGCTGAGGTCAACTTTGCCTTTTAGTTTTCAGGTAGTTGATAAAGTATCTATCAATCAAGTTTGATGTGTGTGCGTATGTGTTTTTTTTTTTTTTTTTTTTTTTGTCTGTTTGTGTCTGTTTTAGGTATCCGTATATAGTCTGGAATGAAAAGGGAAAAATTGAAATAAGTGGTAAAAACAAATTGAACAAAGAGTTCTCTGTGTGTATGTGTTTATATGTATTTGGTTAAGGAGGTATGTTTAATGTGTTCACTTCTCAATCACATGGTTCTTGATTTGATGTCATTGAGCAGCACTTTCTTTAAGTGCCTTTTTTGCATAGCATCAGTTTGCTAACTGTTCTATGAAGAGTTTTTTAAATGGCAACAGTCTGGAAGCCTGTTGTGTGTGTGTGTGCGCGCGCGCGCAGTGGTGCATGGCAATGAGAAGTTTGTTTCCCAAGCACATGGTTTTGTGTTCAGTCCTACTTCATGGCACCTTGGGCAGGTGTCTTTTACTGTAGCCATGAACTGACCAAAGACATTTGTGTGTTATTGTCTACAACCATCACCATCTTCCCCACAGTATCCTTCATATTTCAGTCTTCAGTGAAAATGTGATTTTAAAAAATCTGTCTCAAACTCCTTCTGATCTATACAAGCATGGAAAAGTGGAAGCTATATATTATTAGGAAGATTGGAAATCTTGGTGTTTCGTTGTTTTATCTGAGACTGGACTCTTCAGAGTGAGGATCAAGATATAGGATGAAACGCTAAAGATTCCTATGACCAGGATAAAATTTTTATATTAAAAATGTTTTGAGCTGTTTCTCTGAGATAGTTGTGCAAGCTACAATATACACCTGTTTATGTGTATGTTCATTTTTTAAAATCCAATCTTGGTTAGACTGGGAAGATGCTCTTCTTCACTCTAGCCCTTACCTGTTTTTAAAGTAAGGGCCTTTTTCATCTACAGGAATTTAAAAATGCAAAGCTAAGGGACAATTTTTAACTGGAAATGTCACCTATTGCAGCCCAACTATAAATGGTGTTATCACTAATTGTAGAGTGACTGTTCACCACAGATCGTCAGTATTCACACTGATGTATATACACGTGTGTGCACACACACAAACACACAAACACACACACACACACACACACAAAGGGAGAGAGAGGGATGGTTGGCTTAGGAATACCATTCAATTACAGAAATCATGCCAAAATAGAAAGTTGAGCATGATGCAATCCATAGACACACAAGGTTTTGTCAGACCATCCAACACAAGCCAACATTGAACAAAGATATTGAATAATTATGATGATGATAATGATAGGGTGCTCCTACTGCTGTTGACAACAAAGGTCTTTTATGTTAGAGTGATGGGCAGATTATATGATGCTACATGGTAACAAGACATAAGTCTTGAATGCAACATGCTCCATTAGATGTGAAATGTAAGTGTACATGAATGTCATAGTATAAATGTGCTGAGAGAAAAACTGAGGAATCAAATGTTGTATGCAAGAAAGAAGGGTACACAAGTAAGGACATGTAATTTGTATGAATGAGAACAGAAAGTGTCATTCACTTAATGTGGATGGAACTTGAAGAGAAAATCCTAGGAGACATGAGCTGAACTTGTAAATGCCTATCTAAGGCTCCTGAACCTCACAGAGGAGATGACACAGGACTTGGGTGACTGGCAATATGCAGTTCTCAAGAAGGCTCATTCAGCAAAATTGAACTTCTGGAATCACCTGTGTGTTCATATGTATGCACAACTGGGCTAATTATCCTGTTTTCTCTTTAAGACACCCCTACAACCTAGTTTTTCTTTGATATCACTTATTTTTCTCACTACTTGGAACCATTTCATTTTATATCCATCCTCTGCCCTTAATGCTGTCCTCTCTGCACACATTTTACACTAAAGCACACACGTGTGTATGTGTGTCTATGTGAAAAAATGTATATATGTAGACCTCATCATTCCAAGCCAAATGAAAATAGTATCTAAAGTAAGGAGAATGTTAAAGGATATAAAGATTTGGGTATAGAAAATCAAGTCTTAATTTCTGTGTGTACATGTATATGTATGTACAAGTGAGATGAGGACCTCCAACCTTCCCAGGAGGGCAGTAACTCTCTGTAAGTGACTTGGATTCTGATGATCTTTTCAACCCATAGCAATCTGAATGATGGCATACAATGATAGTCATATGTCTATATATTTGTGTATGCGTATGTGTATATATATATATATTTGTACATTAATACATGCATACCGGTGAACATGTCAATATGTGAATATATATATATATATATATATACATACATGTAAATGATTCATAGGATTTTTGTCAGTATATCTATCCGAATACTTTTGCCTGCTACTTAATTTATCAATGTTTATTTATCAAATGGCTAAGTCTACCTCAGCATAAGGGATGTAAACTCTATAGAAAAGATTTTTTTTCACACCAAGTTATTAGAAATCCCTTGTCACAACATACATAGTGTGAGCAAGTATATAGGAAAGATAGAACAGGTTAGGAGAGAGGGAGAGAGAATGTGTTGGAGAAAAAGCATGAGGATGAGTGCATTGAATAAAAGGAGAGGTTTCATTGTTAAACATTCTGATGTTAAAATTGAATTAAAATATCATAAGCTATTTATTTCTTGATTCACAAATATTGTTCATCCTCTGTCATGTTTCAATTGACATTTGAAGCTATTTCATTTCACTTTGTAACTAATTTCTTCAAGAAAGAAATATTTATAACATTTTGTTTATGCCGATAATTGAAGAGCCTAATGAGGCCAATAATTTCATTAATGTTGTATGTATTCTTGCTAATCCTAACTGTCCTAATCATTGCTCACACAGCCATCTCAAACAATGCTATAACAAAATTTATTTCATACTAACAACTCTGTGCCTTATAAAAAGTATGTATATATATGTGCTGACCTCTGAACTGGAACATCAATGTGATCCCATTGCTTTTATTATTATTATTATTATTATTTATTAATAATAATATCTTCCGGATTGTTTTTATTATTGTCATTATTATTATTGTTATCCTTGTTATCATTATTATCATCATCATTATTCTTAATATTATACTATCATTGTCATTATATTATTACAACTAAATTGTTATTTTATTTTTCTTCTTAGTAGTACAAATATTTAATCAACTATTTGTGTATCTTTAAATTTTGAGAGTAGAAAATGTTTTTATGAAACATTTTATCCAGTTTTTTTCTTTTTTCTTTTAGAAAGAGAAGTAAAACTGCAGCAAATTCTTTTCATTTTCCTTTGACCTATTGTTGACTTTTGCTTAGTTCTATGTCTAATTTTTGTGTTGATTTTGCTCACATATATAATAAATACAAAACCTAATTTCTGTGTGTCACACCTAGACACTTCCACTCATTATTCATAGAGATGGTGGCAAAAAGAAAGAAAAGGGGGCAAAGAGAAACAAAGAAATCTAGGGAAAGTTTATGAGGTTTTATTAAAAGTAGTAGTGTTGATGGTAGCAGTGGGAGTAATAATTTAAGAGAGAAAGAGTATGTAAGACAAAGAGAGAATGAACACTGAACAGTGTGCTTGAAGTCACATACTGAACCAACACACACATTAGCCATTTTGTTATGGTAATAGAGTGATAATAATAGTAAGAACTGTAGTTGTGATAAAGGCAGAGGCAGTGATAATGATGGTGGTGGTGGTGGTCAGGGATAACAATGAGAGTAAGCAATGTGAAAGACAGTGGTGATAGTGGAGGGGAGGTGGTGAAATCAAAGGTATTGGTGGTGGCATCAGAAATCTGAATACTGGATGTATGGTAGATGTGGTGGTGATGGTACTGGTGATGGTTCAAAAAAATAAACAGAGAGAGGGAGAGAAGAAGGAAGGAAGAGGCTAGATAAAAAAAAATTATTATACTGACTACCGATTGTGAAGGTAAAAAAATGTTTATCGTGCAGCTTTGCAATAAGTTCCAAGTCGACAAATTATAATCATTGTTTTGATGAAAATTGTTCATTGCTTGAAAAATATTGGTCAAGTCTAATAAAATTTGATATATAATCAATGCATGAAGTGTCATTGTTAGGCCCAAAGCCCAATAAAGAGCCCTCCACAGGAGCTAGCTTAAAAGCTAGCACATCATATATACATTCTTTCTTTTTATTACCCACTAGGGGCTAAAAATAGAGGGGATGATACAAAATATGGGGCTAAAGTAAAATGAATGGGGAATCGAATTAGGAAAAACAATACAGCAGATGTTTTACAAATGATTCGAACATGTGTCGACACTTACAAATTAACAATGAAATGACAATTACAAAAACAAAACAAAACACAGATGCTTTACCAATTAAACAATACGGGTGCCTAACACTTACAAATTGCACAATTAAAAACAATTACAATTTACACGTGAAAAACATATAACATCAGTATGAAGCACGATGCGACCCATCGCCCCACAGGATCGAATCTAAGCTCTGACCGGAGGAATTAATACAAAGGTGTCAGGTTTGTCTACCCAGCTCAATTCACTCCCAACATCCTTGCAACCATCTATCACCAAACATTTTCTCTGACAGGCTCCTCCTCTCGAGTCATATTTTGCTCTTCAAATGAAACGCAAAATACCTAGCTAACGCCTGACCTGAGACAAATTCGCCTGTCATTACTCCTTTCATTCTCGACTTCCATACCACATCTTTCGCTGCTGCGACTATAAACAGAAAACAATTCTTACCTTCGTTTGAGAACAAATTAGGTGGGTCAATTTTTACAATTGACTCAGCCGATAGCTGTACTCTTCCATGACCAGACAACAGGTGTTCGGCATAAGCCCACATTTCTGACACCTTCAAACACTGCACAATGGCATGCTGGACGGTTTCCCGTTCCAGCCCACACCTTGGGCAGGTCGGAGCTACACGATGACCGTATTGTGCGAGCTTATACCGAACTGGTAAAGCACCTCTGTAGCACTGCCAGGTGAGAGACTTTTGGAAGTTATCCATAGTCTTCAACCCGAAAGTTCTCAGAAACAGGCTCTCCAACTCAATAAATCCGAGACCCAGAGTTTCCCCCAAGTCATCGTTGTTTCTGGCCTCTACCAGCCCTCTATAAAACGTTGCGGTAGAACCCTGACCACTGGCATTACCCGAGCGGTGGAGTGCGAGAAGAGCAGTTCGACACTCATAGTATCATGTGTCCCTCCGTGATCTGTGAGAGACCTAGCCTTGCTGACCACTGAGGCCAGTGAGGTTGGGAAACTGACGTTTAGCCAAGGGAGACCATACCTGGTCACCATTCAGAGATTCCTCAGCCTCAACACATTTCTGCGCATCAACAGCCACAGCATCCCTAACCCTCCCTTGAGAGGCTTTTGACAGCAAATAGATCGTCTCACAAGCGGTTTGGACCCTCTCCGCAGTACACGGAAGAGTGCCCTCTCCAACTTGTTTAACCAAGTCTCTGGGCAAGGAAGTACGGAAAGGCGGTAGGTTATCACCGATGGGATGAACACATTAGCAATCTGCGCCCTTCCTTTCAGGGACAGCCATCGGCCAGACCAAGTCTGTTCAGCTCGTCACCTTACTTAGGACTTCCGCCCAGCTCTTCTCTATTTGGAGATCTGGTCCGAACCAGACCCCAAGCATTTTAACCGGTCCCTCCGTCCAGCACCCAACGATGCTATTCGAAGGCATTGGCTTCTTCCTCCCGGTACCGAGGATCAAGCCAACCGATTTATCCCAGTTAATTTTCGCTCCTGTCACCTTCTTGTAAACCTTGATAGACGAGCTTACTTTACATAGAGTGTCCATCTTGGTTACACCGATGGTGATGTCATCTGCATAGGCTGAGAGCATCTCAGCCTTACCTGGCTC
>JACXVO010014395.1:749457-762442 GCA_015501135.1 Hapalochlaena maculosa
TGTGCCAATTGCGTGGCACCAAAGGTTGCATGCTTGGTGATTTTACGTGCTGCCAACGCCAGGACCACTAACATGGAACCAACGATGCCCTAAATATGTTCAGTGATTTATTTTTGTGTCACCGACACAGGACCCACTCTAGTTGCCGCAGGGCTGCCTCGACCGCAATGTTTACCACACCACATTGGCTGTTTCTATACGGTACCGAGAGAAACGTGACTTGAGGGGTGCCTGTCTGCACAGTCGTGAGGATTCCACGTCAAGCACGACGTGTCCTCTCAAGTAAAGCAATGCGCCAGAGGTCTCGGTCACTGGATATTTTTCTAGTGAGGCCCACAGCCCGAAGGTCTGACCTCACCACTTCACTCCACATCTTCCTAGGTCTGCCTCTACCCCGAGTCCCCACCACCTCCATATGCATTACATGCCCATACCAGCACAGTCGCCTTTCTTGCACACTACATCCAATGCCTCTTATACCTAGCTTTTCTCTTAATGAGCTGGCACTCTGTTGTTCATAGGAACGTACATTACACAACCACCGAAGCATTTCTCTCAAGTTTATATGTGTCCTAAGCAGTCACAGCACATGGCTCAAAACCGTGGAAAATGGCGGTTACGTACACAAGCATCATACAGTCTGCCTTTCACTCTTAGGGAGAGGCCCTTCGATGCCAGAAGGGGGAGGAGCTCTCTGAACTTTGCCCAACCTATTCTTATTCTAGCAGCTATACTCTTGGAACACCCACCTCCCGAGGAAATTGTCAAAGTCTACATTTTCCGTCAACCTTCCATTGATGTTGGTGCATCTCGTGTGTCCACAACTTGCACTGGGAGCCACCTGATGGAGTTACTACCAACGCCGCTCCTGCAAACAGCGCAGGGCCACCTACCTGAAGGGACTAGGGGTTTTCAGCCTTTCTGCTTACTAGCACTTTGGTCTTCGCTAGATTAACTCTGAGGCTTCTAGATTCCAGACCTTCTTTCCAAGTTTGGAATTTCCTCTCAAGCTCTAGGAGAGTTTCGGCAATGAGGGAAAGATCATCAGCATATAGGAGCTCCCAAGGGCAGCCTGTCTTGAATTCCTCTGTTATGGCCTTGAGAACTATAATAAATAGAAGGGGGCTCAGCAGATCCCCGATGGACTCCCACTTGTATCTTGAATTCTTCATTGTATTCGTGTCCTATCCTCACGCTGCTGGAGGAGACTCTCTACATGGAGCCATCGCCGTAATTCATTCGATCCTTGGAAAAAATGTTCCACATAAATTTCTTTATAGAAAGCTATTTCTATACAATCTATTTCAATGAAAAACGATTTTTTTAAAAGTTACGAGGGAAAACCTCGGATCTTGTGAATTTTCCGAATTCCTCTTCCTCCTACCCCGTTGCTTTGCGCGCATTTTACTTTTCATATTCATTTCCTACAAGTTTGACATCAATTCCAGTGTATTTTTGGGGGATTTTCATTTCCTAGTCAAAATGTAAACATTAGCCGAATTTCATTCTTTCATTATAAATAAATAATATTAATCATTCTTAACAAGAAATTTATGAAGAAATACTAGTCGAAAGTAGAAAACAAATCTTTTTCTACAAACCAATATTCGTTTACTTTCAGTTTTAATTGCTCAATATGCACACATACACACTTACATTCTCGGTTCTCGGAAACGAGCTAAAAAAACACCCATAAAGATATAAAATGCAATTAAAATAAAGAACTTACATAAAATTTAGGATTTGTAATGAAAGTAATTAAAACAGAATTTACATTATGGTTGAAAAACTTTTTAAAATAATAATTTACAAAATTCAATAATTTAGAAAGTTTTGTTTACTTCGTTTTTATGAAAATAAGATTTTCTTTGAATGACTTATGCTTTAAAATCGAGTAGGTATACTTCTTTAGAGCTTGTTAGTCAAAAGTTTTAGTACTAAAGTTGATATAATTATAAAGCTGTATATAATAGTTGTTAAACATATCTTACTTGTGAAGAAGAAGAACGAACATCGGACATTTCACCAACGAGGGTACATTCTGTGCAAATCGACACTATTTTTTTAGCTAACATTTCCATTGAAGGGTGAACATAAAGTAAAACAGGTGGTAAAACTGTTTGGTCTCCAATTTTGCATTTTTCTGATTCCATTTTTCTACCTGCTCTAATTCACAAACAAACATGCAGGCAAGATATTTGACCGATATAGTTAATATAAGCGACGTTGGTTGCGTCTTTAAGCTATTCGTACGAACAACACGCAGCTTTGCAGAAGGGGAGATAACCTTAAAAACATCACTGGCATTATTACCCTCCCCGATACAAAACTTTTAAGTTTCATTTTCAAATGTGAATTCCTTGAAAAGCATTTTCACTTATGGTTTCTTTGAAAATTGATATTTCCACTTTGCTCAGAACATTCAAAATAAAACTTGTGGCAGACCAATAATCTACATTACGGATTTCTCTCAAAACAGTGTTCAATCCCGCTCAGAAAACTATTGTTTATAAAGGTTGCTTGGATACTGATGCTGCAAAATGCTCAGTTATTAAAAATCATAAAATAACCTTGTCGCGTGACTGCAAGTTGCTAACTCGTGTGAATAATGAATGAATAAATAGTTCTAATTTTAGAACAAGACCAACAATTCTGAAGAGATGGTAGGTAAATCAATTAAACCAACTTCCATACTTGACTGGTTCTATATAGCTTATCGATCCCGAAAGGATGAAAAGCAAAGTTGACCTCAACAGAATTTGAACTTGGAATAAAGCGGAGGAAGGAATGTTACTAAGCATTTCGTAACGATACTTTCGGCTTGTTTTCTTAGTAAATTACTATGATAAATAATAGCATTTGAGTAAAAGCGGGCATTCATTAACGTAACAAGGACGGGAAACATTCTAATGGTGATGACAGTAGTTTTCCTAAGACTTCAATGAAGAATATTGAGAATGTTAAATTTAGGGATCGCAAGCCAAGCCTTGTTCAACTTTATTTTTTTTAATATTATATCTTTAATTAAACATGATTGATTATTATAGGCGCAAGCGTGGCTACGTGGTAAGAAGCTTGCTTCCCACCATGATTCTGAGTTCAGTTCCACTGCAGGGCAATTTGGGCAAGTGTTTTCTACTACAGCTTTGAGCCAACTAAAGCTGTATGAATATGTTTGGTAGGCAGAAACTGAAAAAAGTCAATCGTATATATATATCATCATCGTCGTCGTCGTAGTCATTTAACGTCCATTGTCCATGCTGGTATAGGTTGGATGGTTTAACCAGGCTGGCAAACTGGTAGGCTACATCAGATTCCAGTCTGTTTTGGCATGGTTTCTACAGCTGGATGACCTTCCTAAAGCCAACCACTCCAAAAGTATAATAGGTACGTTTACATGCAGAGGAGTCATTTGCATGACACCAGTATGTGCCACAACTGCAGTTTTATTTGTCTAGATAGATTTTCTGAAGCATGGCGTAATGCAAAATGGATTTGGGTCATTGGCTCTAAGAGGCCCAATGTTTGAAGCTCAGCATTATGTCAATTGGTTTCAGTCCTTGCTTCCATGAGGCCCAATACTTGAAAGGTGCCTTTACATGTCACTGGCATGGGAGCCGTTTGTGTGATACCTGTTTCTGCCATGGGTATGATTTTACTTGCTTTGATGGGTCTTCTCAAGCACAACATAAAGCTTGGTCATTGCCTTTCTGAGGCCTACACTCAAAAGGAGCTCAACCACTTGGCCTGCATGAAGCTTAATGCTTGAAAGATGCTTTTTACGTACCACCTGCATAGGTGCTAGTTATGTAACACCAGCATCAACCACGATGGCAATTTCACTTGGCTTAACAGGTCTTATCATGGTCTTGGTCACTAGTCATTGCCTGTTTGGAGATCATGCTTCATCACCTCATCCCAGATCTTCTTGGGTCTACCTCTACCACAGGCTTCCTCCAGTTAGGAATCAGCACTTCTTTACACAACTATCCTTGTCAATACACATAACTTTAACATACCACCACAACATTTATCTCTTTTGCACACCACATCTGCTTTTTATGCCTAACTTTTCTCTCAGGATGTTTACACTCTGTCGAACATGCACAATTACATTGCACATCCAGCAAAGCATACTGGCTTCATTTCTTTCAAACCCAAACATGTTTCAGTACCACAAGGGATCTTTGTATCTGTGTCTGTCTTCTACCATTGCTTGATAACCAGTGTTGGTGTGTTTATGTCCCTGTAATTTGGTAATTAACAGTTTGATAGAATAAGTACAATGCTTTAAAAAAAAGTCCTGGGTTCAATTTGTTTGACTAAAATACTTCAAGGTTAGGCCTCAGCGTGGTCCCTGTTAAATGGCTAATAAAAATATTTTTAATTTTAAAATATTCTGTTGAATATACAATGTTCATATGCATTCAGTGTAGAGCCCAGCTAGAGTTAAGATTGGCTCTAACTTGAATCAGTACACTTTTGCAATCTGAACCAATAAAAGAGATATAGGAATCCATATTCTAAAAGCTATGACCTATATCCTCTTCATTTTGTCTTTATACATTGAGTGAAACATTTCTTTTTAATTTACACTCGTGGTCATCTAGATTCTAGTGATAAGAATGATATCAAAAGATTTTTAATCTGAAACACTGCACACACTGATCATCTGAAGAATTATACACATTTGCCCAGACAATTTTAATCTTCACAATATCATCCCAAGACTTAATGGGATTATATGTATACAACAGAAGCAGTATTAGATGAATTTAACAACCTGTGTATTATACATAGTGCAAATACATCATGGAAGACCAAACCAAGTCAACTGGTATATTTGTCTGAAGGTAATACCTCATATGAACCTACTGCTTTGTCTTTGCATTCAGTATGATCCACAGGTTGTTATTTTTAATTTAATATTGGCTCTGTTGCACACAATTGTTTTCAACCTGCTGGCTTATTACAACATCACTGATTATCATTCACCATTTTCCTATACCAATGGCAAAGGATTTTCTCTTGGTATGCAGTTACTAGCAGGTACAAAGCCCCAAAAGGCAGAAATATGTATCTAACATCCTTGTCACCACAAGTGGATAGTTGTCATCTGCTTCTGATATATTTTTTGTTATTTAATACAGTAAGTCCAAAAGAGGTATTTTTTCCAGACAAATATTGCAGTTAACTTCCATCGCTATTTTATGTTGCTGAACCATCAAATCTTATTAGTCACTAATCACTTGGTACAACTAAACTATCTCTCTATGATTTGGAAACATAAATAAAACTATCTGGTGCAACTGTCTTATCAAGCTATTCAAATGACCTAAACTGAGCAATAGAGGTTTCTAAATATTTTCATTAAAATTCTGTCTTTAAATTCTCTTTACTTTGATTTCACCTGCACCTGGAGAACTTGTAGTGTGGAGCTTAGTCTACCTGGTATTAAATACTTTCAACTCCAACTACAGGTTTTGAGTGCTACTTTCTTTTGTTCACCGCTGCACAAATGTATGTATATACACACACCCAAACATATATACCTAGCCAGAGGAAAGAGTAAGGAGAGAGAGTGATCAAGTATGAGAGCAGAAATAAGTTTGTTGCTGTAGAAGAGATACATGTAGAAGAGATACAGAAGGAAGAGGAAGGAAAAGAGAAAGAGAGTAGGAGACAGAAAGAGCAGGAGAGGAATGGTGATAAATGCCTGGATATACTCACAAGAAATGGGGATCAGGGCATAGATGGGATGGTAGTGTAAGGAAGAGAAAGATGAATGGTGGCAGGGTATTTGCCAAGATGTAGCGAGTAGGAAGTAGGAGTAGGAAATGCTGTGACTGGTAGTAATCTGAGTATATAACAGTAGGGGGGAAGCGAGAAGGCAGACATGTTAATGAGTCAGCTAAAATGCTTAGCAGTATTTCATCTGATTTTACGTTCCGAGTTCAAATTCCACAGAGGTCAACTTTGCCTTTCATCCTTTAGGGTCGATAAATTAAATACCAGTTACATACTAGGGTCAATCTAATCAATTGACTGCCTGTCCTCGTTTGTCCTCTCTTACCAGCCACATGGTCCCGAGTTCAGTCCCACTGCACGGCACCTTGGGCAAGTGTCTTCTACTATAGCCTCGGGCCGACCAAAGCCTTGTGAGTGGATTTGGTAGACGGAAACTGGAAGAAGCCCGTCGTATATATGTATATATATATTCTTAATGTGTATTTCCATGTCTGTGTTTGTCACCCCACCATCGCTTGACAACCGATGCTGTTGTGTTTGTGTCCCCGTCACTTAGCGGTTCGGCAAAAAGAGACCGATAGAATAAGTACTGGGCTTACAAAAGAATAAGTTCTGAGGTTGATGTGTTCGACTGAAGGCGGTGCTCCAGCATGGCCGCAGTCAAATGACTGAAACAATTAAAAGAATATATATACAGTGGGGAAGGGGAGCAACATAGTGAGGACTGGAATGAGAAGTGGGAGATAAATCATAATGTATTAAGAGAAGAGAAACAGTTTGGGAAAGTGAGGATGAAGTTTGATTTGCTGGGGTAGTGTGTATAAAACTTTATTTACGTGTGATTGCACATTTCTAGAACTTCATATTACCAGACATCTCAGACCATTTTCATTTCATCCACGAGCCCCAACATCCTCAGATCAATTCTCCTGCCATGTCCTCCTCTTCCACAAGTGTTATCAGTGACCAGCACTTCTTTATTCAGCAATCTTCCTTTATACACATCACATCATTTAACGTCCATTGTCCATGCTGGCATCCAAAACAATGAAGTCATCTCTCTTGCATGCTGCATTTGATTCCTCTTATGACCAACTTTTCTCTGAACACATTTGCACTTTGTCATTCATGTACACTGATGTTGCACAACCAGCTAAACATACTGCCTTAATTCCTCTCTAGTCTAGGCATGTCCTCTATGTTCAGAAGCCAGGTTACAATGGAGTATAGCTGGCTGTTCATACACAAGCATCACACAGTCTACCTTCCACTCTGAGAGAGAATCCTTTTGTATGTTTCCAACAGAGATAATAGTTCTCTCAACTTTCGCCATCCTATTCATATTCTAGAGACAATACTTTCAGAGCATCCATGCCCTATAACCAATTTGGTCACCTACACAACAGAAACTATCTATTACCTCAAGAGAGGCCCCTGGACATTTGAGAGTTAGGTCCCATGTGCTCTTAGTGCTTATTGTTCCTGTATATCTGCCACACACAAAGGTCTCAGCAGAAAATTATATTTATTATCCCTATTTTACTACTCAGTGCTTCCTCACTATGCTGAAACTCAATGTAAATAAAAATTAAGACAAAAAAGTTAATTTTTAGAGATAGCCTGAATTTAATGAAAATCATATCCATATTATTCTTACTTACATAAGCACCTATATGAACTGAAAGAAAAATACTGAAATGAAATATATGTTCTGAAAGACAAAATCTGAACCCCACCCATGCCAACATGGAAAACCAGCATTAAATGATCTCCCTCAAATTTCATTTAACAAGGAAAATAAAGATTTACAAAGAAATGACAAAACACAGCACAAAACATTAAATTTCCCCTACCCACTTTTGGTTATGTGCCACAAAATATTTCATAACTTTCAATTGAGTAATATAATTAAAATTTCTTTTTAATTTTAATATTTATGATGATGATTTAGAGTTTTCATTATTTTTGTTCCAACAGCATTTGAGGAATAAGTACCAACACTCTCAAAGCATATCATTACCATAGCTTAACGACCGTTTTCCATGCTGGCATGGATTGGAGGGTTTGATAGAGGACTGACGAGCCAGTGGCTATACCAGGCTCCAGTCTGGTCTGGTAGAGTTTCTACAGCTGGATGCCCTGCCTATCGCTAAACATCCAAAGAATGTAGTATGTGTTTTTTATGTGCCACCAGGACATGGGCCAGTCAGGGAATGCTGGCATCAGTCACGCTCAAATGGCACTTTTTACATTCCACAAGCCCGGAAGGCCAGTTACCCTGTCCTGGTATTGATTGCGATTCAGATGGTGCTTTTCTTGTGCGCAAGCCAGCTAAGCAATGATTTTGGGCTTACTTGACTCAACAAGTCTTCTCCAGCATATCATGTAGCTGATAAAACAGCCAGACACTGATCATGTTTAGAAGGTCAGGGCACTGGTCATAGGTACAATGCTGGTATTGGTTTTACTCAACTCAATAGGTCTTCTCAACCATATCAGATTACCATTGCAGCAAGGGTACTCATAAATTGGTCGGACATCGGTCGTGTTTGGATGGTTTTTCCGTGTAACTTAATTAAACCAATACTTCATTGGTATTTATTTTACCAGTTTTAAAAAGCATAAAATGTGAAGTATGGGGATTTGAACTTCACTCTTTAATTATAATATTGATATTAAAAAATTTATACAATTTACTATACATTGCACATACATTATGAAAAAGTAATTTCAGAATAATACCAAAACACTGTACTCAAAACTTGAATGATTTTGCAGTGAAAACACAAGACTTCTGAAGTAATAACTGTCAAATAATTTTAGTTATTGGTCTTACAAAACATGATAGAACATGATAGGTATTGCACTTGAAGATAAAACAATTCATATTTTCAGTTTTAGTAGAATGTTATATGGAATGTGAAGGTGTCACATTAACTAAAATTTGCAAGTTTGATTCCTGGATTGAGGGGTGTGCTGTGTCATTGAGTAAAAGAGTTTATTTCATGGTTACTTCAATCTATTCAGTAGAAAATCAGAACCAGCTAAGTGCTAGCACAGCACTTTCTACCTCCAGCATCCTTGATGTTTTCTTGTATTAACAAGTGTTAAGAATAAGAGTGTGTGTATGTCTGCTTCCAACTACACAAACATCTAAAGCAATTAGTAAAGTCATGGTACATGGCCATACTCACCTGTGTTTAACAGTTATGTTTGTTCTCAACTAGAAATCAAAACTATAAAAAGCAAGATTATAATGGTTTCACTTAAATAGCAATATTAACTAATTTAAATAGTTAACTAATTAACCATTAACTAATATTAAATAATAACCTTATAAATAGCAGGTATAACAAAATTTACATTTTTTATGTGTATAGCTGTGAGAGAGAGAGAGAGAGAGAGAGTACATGTGCAAATGCTAAATACGTATATATAAACATTAAACCCATATCTTAATTTCAAGCTGCCTTTTAAGAATAGTTACCTATATATATGTATTAATCTTAACATTTTCTCGTAAGTAGAAATCATAAGCATTCATACACTGCCTACGCATATGTTAGTTATGTATATCTATGTGTCTTAATGTTTATTTGAAATATGAGCATCTCTGAAAAAAGTTTATTTACATCTGAACTCCAAAAATATATTTCTGAGATGGATTTCATATGTTGTTTTAAAAAATGCAATAACTAAGCATTAGTTAAAGCAATAAATTTAACATTTTTTAAAGCCAAGAAGCCAACAAATAACTAGCATAATTATGCAGATGCTTCAAGGAAATTTGTTGCCTTACTCAAAACCAGATCAAGTCTACTTAGATATGAATGAACATACAAACAAGGAAGTGATTTTAAATAGTCATGTAAAACCAAAACACACATACACACACACACACATACACGCACGCACACACACGCACACATACATACACGCACACGCACACACACACACATATATATATTTATTTATTATGTAGAGAAGGTTAAAATCGAAGTTGTGTCTTCTTGAAACACTTCAGCTATTTCAATATTACAAATCCATATATAGATGTTATATTTGTGTGAGGTATGCATAAGAATTGAAAAATACTTTCTGCAAAGTAATAACATCAAAACGGGAAGTTGAGAATAATGCAAAAAATATTCCAATCTTTTGTTTTGATATATATCATATGATCTCATGACTGACCAGGCTATCAGATGTAACACATTGCCGACTACAACATGCACTGCACATTGTTTTAGACTTCGAATGATGTTTTAGATCAAGCTAGCTAGGTGAGCAGGCCAACATTACACCCTGATTGAAAGTTGGACTGAAACAAACATGAAATAAAGTGTTTTGCTCAAGAACACAACACACTGCCTGGTTTGAATATCAAACCGATGATCGAGTAATCATAAGTGAACTGCCTAATAACTAGGCTATGCAACTTCATTTTATATATATATATATATATATAATTAGAGGAAAATAGTGTTGTTAAAACTGAGACCAACATTAATGAGGAATGTAAAAATCCGAGTTTGCTTTCTTGAAGTTGAAATCATGCAACTTATAAATGACATAATACAGTTATCAACCTCAGCTGACATCCACTTTTCCTGGTGACATGAGTCGGACAAATTAACAATAACTTGTGACCCAGATGACTGTGCCAAGCTCTATTGTCTGATCTAGAGGGTTTCTACACCTGGTTACCCTTCCTAATGCCAATTGCTCTACAGAGGGTACTGGGTGCCACTAGCACCAGCAAGGTCACCAAGTAACTCGCAAGACAAAACTCCTCAACTGAGGAGTAAATAGTATTAAAGGATGTGGTTTTGTACTTTATGATGAAAGATTAATGGATAAAAGAATTATAGAGACGTGTATCTTGCAGCAGAGGAGATACATGGCTATTCCAATTGGAAAAGGAGAGAGAGAGGGAGAAAAGATGGTGAAGATGTGTTGGGACACACCCTCAAGTTGTTACTGGGAGGATTAATAGATGTTAAAACTAATGTATTCAGAACATAGTTCGCAAATATGATAAATTGCCTCTCGTATAAAATCCAATACAATATAAATTGTAGGAAATTTTCACAAAATGATATGTTATTGTATTTTGTCAGTAAAAGGAAGCAAGAATATAAAGTAAAATTTGAAATTTCATTTTTGCACTATCAGAATCTGCAGTGCTCAAAACATGGAAATCCAAAGATTATTTTTTTAAAGAATATCAAAAATATACACGGACTGTATGGTTGTGAAACTTTTACTTATTTATTTTGCTAATTAACAAAAAAAAAAAAGATCTTTACATTTCCTATTAATGCTGGTCCTGATGTTTGTTAAGAGGAAATACTTCACCAACTGGATTAACAACATATTTTTTATGTAATTAGCAGTTGACAAATCAGTTTTAGAGAGAAATATTCTCAGCAATTTATTTTCAGTTGAAAATAGTCATGGTATGTATTGTCCCTGTGTTATCTATCCACAGTCAAATTTGATCAAAATTTTATCAGTCGTGAAACTTTGTCAAAGGCTAGACATTATCAAGATGTTATCATCCAACTTAAAGACTTGGGCACGGCCATCTCATCCACCGACAGTTTGAGTTGAATCTTGCTAGTAATAGTAGCAAGATTCATCCAAGACTAAATCACCACTATATCAACTATTGATAGACTTGTTCAAAGTGTTATCAACAGTATTCACATGTCTGTTCATTATGCTAACTGTTGGTATATGAACACATTATCATAATCTATGGACAGACTGGGAAAATGTTTTAAATATTAGATTAACCAAATTATATAATTCCTTCAATGAACACAACTAATTAGACTCACATAAAAATACATTTAAAAATAATTATTATTATATAATTAAGTGAAAAGAAAGAGAGTTCTTTTGTATAAAAATATGCTAAATAAGAAATATTACGTGTCAAAAATCACATGGTTATTCGATACATTACTATTGCAGTCACCATTAATGCTTGGTTTTCTGAAAATAGTAGCTGTACAGTGTTGTTTCCATTTTAGGTACAGGATGTTTGGCCAGAGCAAGGCCAAGCTTAGTCTTGGATCAGGTTTGGTGCATGCTAATAGTAAGAAGAAGACTTGAAAATACGGTATCATAAATAAAATAATCCAAATCAACAAGGGAAGATCGCTCAAGTGGGAAAACAAGCGGTGCAGCACTGAAGTTTCAGAAGAATCGGTCTCCATGATTGTATTCTTTGCAATTCCAACTTTACGTCCCAGTTTTGGATCCAAGTGGAATTTTGAAGAATGATCAAAGGCATATTTAGTATATTTCTCATTAATCTCAAACACATAATAGGTCAAAGCACAGGTAATGCTGAGGTAGACAACTATAGCGACCCATGCAATTCGTTGGCGGAATTTCATCGTCATGTGACACAAACATAATTTCAGCAATCTTTTTCACTGAAAATAAGATGGAGGAAAAATAAATACATAAAAGTTTTAAATTTCTTCAATGAAAATTGTAAATATGATAACGATGAATAAAATATTTCAAGACAACAAAAGAATATCAGTCCAAGAGGAAAACATGAAATGCAGAAGTGAAGTCTCAGAAGAATTAGTCTCCATAGTTATATCCCTTGCAATTCCAAACTTACATACCAGTTTCAGATCAAAGTGAAATTTTGAAGAATGAACAAATGCATATCTATTATTTCCAATCATCTAAAAAACAAAATCAGCATTGCTATTCATAGAAACAGTGGAGCACAAGACAAAAAGTTTTAAAACTATTTTTGTGCATGTTGTTTCCAAATGTATGAGTGATAACTAAACAAACTCTTTTGCTAATATGCATACATAGCAGCTATTTCAATTAACAAACTACTCTTGCTTTACCGATGTTTTGTATTAATACCATATCTATATATATAGACATGGCATTAAAGTGTTTCTATAGCTTTTGGCCAATACCATATGGACAAATGTAAACATATATTTTATCATTACTTTACATACAACTGGATTTGTGAAACAATTTATGAAAAGCTTACAAGTAATCTATAAATCAAACTAGCAGCTGAGAATGGATGATACTCTCGGGTCCAAATAATAGGGGTGTATGGAATAAGCGGGTGGGTAGGACATTTTCTTAAATTCATATAAACGGAATGGGTGGAATAAGCAGGGTGGTGGACATTTGCTTAAATTCATATAAGCGGGGGGGCGCAGCATTTGCTAAAATTCATATA
>JACXVO010014533.1:377247-387443 GCA_015501135.1 Hapalochlaena maculosa
CACACACACACACACACACACACACACACACACACACACAAACATACAATTAGGTTTTGAAATAATTGGTAAATATTGGGTTGAAAAGCCATTTTATATTGAGAAAGTGAGCTGGTTAAGGCGGTGAGCTCGCCTAATTGTTTGCGCACTGGTCGAAATAGTGGTGTTTCGCCTACCGTTACGTTCTGAGTTCGAATTCCGCCGAGGTCGACTTTGCTTTCATCCTTTCGGTGTCGATAAATTAAGTACCAGTTACACACTGGGATCGATCTAATCGACTTAATCTGTTTGTCTGTCTTTGTTTGTATCCTCTGTGTTTAGCACCGCTCGGCTGCACCAGTTCCTGTCTGGCTGTTACGCCTCGAGTGTGAGTTTGTCAGATTTTCGTCTTCATGCAAGGTGACCGAACGCATCGAGCAGAGCTATTGCATCAAAAGAGCTTTTGTTGTAGCCTAGGTAAGGGTCGCAAAAAAGAAGATACGAACAACGAGTTAAGTTGAATAGAACTTGTAGAAACAGGGTAACAATGCAAATAACAGATGGTTGATAAAGCCGGCAGTCAGTTCCGACAGTCTGTAGCTTACGGGATCTGCCACGAGATCTGCCCCGAGATCGTTAGTCTCGGTCTTACATAGTGTTTGGACGAGTTCAATAAGAGACGTTGGTACCGTCCCACAACAACTTTAGGGTGAAACGGTCCAGAGGATTCAGCAGTTCTTTGAGGCTGATTCCATAGGCAAAACTCAGATCAAGGAGTGGTACAGCTACTTCAAACATGTCAGTGGAGAGCGAATGATGCTGAGGCAGGCTATCCACAAGCCGAAACGAGGGGCCGATCGATAAGTTTCAGTGAACAGTCAAGGAAGGTCGAGCTGCAAGAATCCTAGAAATTCTTCATTGGAACAAGCACAGGATTTTCACATTCCATTTAAACGGAAGATTTGTGCAAGAATAGTGTATTAGCAAGGAAATAAGTCGGATACTTTTTAAGCATACTTCGCAATCCAAACTTTCCTGGTCAGCAGCAACGCACCACATATTCCAAAGGCTCCCTATTATCTCTCGACTTGGCAACGTGTGATTTCTGATTCTTACCCACACTGAAAACCACACTGAAAAGGAAGCATTTGAGTCGTGAGAGGAAATTTTAAGAAAAGCGACGGTGAAGCATCATATCATTCGTGAGAGGACATTTCGGAAGTGTTACCAGCAGAGACAGAACAGATGGGAGAAGTGTGTAAACTCTCAAGTAGAGTATTTTTGAAGGCGATAAAAAGAAATTGTGAACTGCACATAAATAAATTTCTTTATGCTGGCAGGTCAGATACTTCTTGAACATATCTCGTATCTTATTTAATTCATTTATTTATGAATTGTCTATCATACCAAGTATGAAAGACATGAGCGGGGAGAAGATTCCAGGGGTACGATGTTCTGAGTGGAAAGTATAAGATAAAATGGCCAGTGCAGGATTGAAGGGTCTGGATGTACAAAAATTGGACTCTACACAGTTGACACGGTTTCTTCGACTTGATAATTTATATATTTAGTATGTGGCGATAAGTATGGTTTAATATTGGTTTCAAATTTTGGTAGAAGGCCAGCAAATTTGGAGGAAAGGAATAAGTCGATTACATCGAACCCAATACTGAACAAGTACTTATTTTGTCGACCGCGAAATTGTTAAACGCATAGTCGAACTCAGTAGAATTTCAGCTAATGACAAAGACGGACAAAATGTCGCTAAGTATTTTGCCTGGTGTGAAAATAGCAGCCTTAAGTGTAGTCTAATATTCTTTCTACTATAGGTACAAGACCTGAAGTTTTGATGGAGTGAGCTAGTTGATTACATCAACCCCAATGCATAACTGGTATTTATTTAATCGACTCTTAAATATCGAAAAGCAAATCGGCGCTCAGAGGAATTTGACCTCATAGCATTATGAGCGACTAAATCCTGTTTAGCATTTTGCCCAGCGTGTTCACGATTCTACTAGATTGCTTCTTTGAATGCAGGTCAACATCGATGCTACATTTGTCCGAAGTTATACATCAAATCCGTGCGTTCTGTTGACTACGTAGGCAGTGAGTTTAAGAGTTCGCTACCTTCTATCGTTATCAAGGAATAAATATTGATTTAATACTGTCGGTAAACATTTTCGTTTTCCATCTGCGTTCCTTTCTCACGACATTTCTACCTCGACCGCCATTGCCTACTTGGCTAGGTTATTCCATATTTTCGACTTTTCTGGTTATATCAACACTGGATCGAAGAAATTTCGTTATGTATTCCGAACTCGTCTTTTATGCAATGCTGCAACGTTTCAGCGAATTACTAAATTCCATACCACCTTAATAAAAATAGTTTGAACCTTACTCTGGTATCGTCTGGAAATTTGGGATTACATGTATTGGGTTTGTAGTTACAAGATGAAATTCCACAGTTGAAGGTTTGAATTTTATATTAGAAATGTTCGATACAACAATGCAAATGAGAATACTAATTGTCATTTCTGAGATAGGAATAATATCACAAATGTTAACTAAGAACGACAAAAAGTAAAGTTAAACATAGCAACATTTGAACTCTGAACATCAGTGCATGCGCGTGCACATGCATTCACACTTGCATGACTACACATATACACATACACCTGCATGTATGCGTGTGCCTATATAAAAAATATATGCGATGAGTTAGTTAATTACATATATATATATATATATATATAAGCTTATTAGCCATGTGGGCGAACATTGAGAAGTACAGCTTTACATTGGAATTGCTTGAAGCCAGTAGAATATTCTATAAACTTTATTATATCGTACTTTAGCAAGAGGAAACTTTATTGGTGGCTTGTATCTAAGCAACGTAACTATCTGTAATATTTTCCTTCGCTTCATGCTGAATTCATCATCTGTTATCACGTTTCAGGATATGATTGGATGATTGGAGAAATGTAGTGAGTGAAGAGAAAGAAAAGTGTTGCAGGAGTGGAACCACATAGACAGATAGATAAATAAATAGATTAGTTGGAGACCGGGGGAAAGATAGTGTGTGATTAAATTAGAAAAAAAGAAATAGTGAAAGAAAATTTTGTGTGAATTATTATGAATGAGAAAGAACAAAATACAAGGAAGATGAGACGCAGTGTAAGGAAGAGAGTGCATGTGTGTATTGCTATACAAAAATAATTTAAAGCGGTGAACTTGCAGAAGCGTTAGCACGTCGGACGAAATGTTTAGCGACATTTCGTCTGTCGCTACGTTCTGGATTCTCATGGCCAAACGATAGAGATCCATCATCCCCGTCATAATGTACTAGTGCAGTGATTTGCTATGCTTGTGTGCTAACAGGGTACTCCCGATACTGAAGGTTTCACATCTTACTTAGTTTGAGAGTTAACATTTTCTAGCAGTGAGTAGTTAGTTAAGAGTATAAAGTTATAACAAAGGCGGCGAGCTGGCAGACTCGTTAGCACGTCGGGCAAAATGTTTAGCGATATTTCGTCTGTCGCTACGTTCTGAGTTTAAAATCCGCCGAGGTCGACTTAGCCTTTCATCCTTTCGGAGTCGATAAATTAAGTACCAGTCGAGTACTGGGCCGATCTAATTCGATTGACCCGGTCACCTTGTTTGTCCTTGTTTATCTCCTCTATATATAACCTCTTGTGAGTAATAAAGAAAAAAGAAACGTTATCAGGTGCTCCAGCATGGCCGCAGCGTTAAGCTGAAACGATAAGATTAAGGTCGGGCGAAATGCTTAGCGGTATTTTGTTTGTCGCTACGTCCTGAGTTCAGATTCCACCGAGGTCGACTTAGCCTTTCATCCTTCCAGGGTCGATAAATTAAATACCAGTGGCGTACTGGAGTCGATCTAATCAATTGGCCCGGCCATCTTGTTTATCCTTGTTTGTTCCCTATATGTATATTCCTTGTGGGTAATAAAGAAAAAGAATCTTTAGAATGCCGGACAAAAATTATTTCCGCTATTTCTTCCGACTTTTCATGTTATGCATCCAAATATCAGCTTGATTTCTCCCCCCTCCCCACTTCCACGGTGTCGATAAAATTAAGTACAATTTACCCCCTTAAAAATAGCTATTCTTGTGTCTAAATTAGAAACCGTTCTAAAGTCAAAGACCTGTTGGATTTTGTCAAGTGATACTAGTTAGTCATTCATTGCACCGCGAATGGGCGCTTCGTGTGCAGGCCTGTGAGTCTGCTAAGCGGTGCTGGCACTCATTGTACTTGGAGTGTCACACAGTGGGTCGGGCGAGCAGGTCTTCGGGATCTTAACTCAGCACGAAGGAAAGAGTACCACCACTGTACCAAGCCTGGAAGAGCTTTGCGCGGCATCCTGCGTTCCTACCCAGAGGACGCGGGATGCGAACTTTTACACTGGAGCATTCGTGATTGTGTCCCGAGGAATACTCACTCCTCAAACAATTGTACTGCATCCTCTGTGTTCGGCCCTTCGTGGCTATTCCAAGAAACCGCAAAGTTAAAAGAGAATGGCGCCATCAGCCTTCCACGCGTCGAAGTAACATCATTGGCACGTGTACTGAAGCTCAGAGTTTCAGACGCTTATTTCGTTTCATGAACGGTTATATTTTATGTCGGGATATTTACATACAAAATGTTGGTGCTGTTAAACGCAGGAAACATTTTTGAACAGAGTAACTAAGTGTACAGAATGTGCATACTCGCAAAATATAGTACAACTGTTATGGATCAAACATGGTCTATCACGAAAAATGCTAGTCGCAGGCGAAAAGGTAACTGTTTTATTGTTGTAGAGGAAATAGAACAATAGTTATATAATTAGAAGCGCCTTCAAGCGGGCTAAATCAATTGTTTCAAAATTTCTCGCCAGCAGTGAGCTGGCAGAAACGTTAGCACGTCAGGCGAAACGCTTAGCGGTATTTCGTCTGTCACTACGTTCTGAGTTCAAATTCCGCCGAGATCGAATTTGTCATTCATTCTTTCGGGGTCGATAAATTAAGTACGAGTCACCTACTGGTGTCGATCTAATCGACTGGTCCGGCCAGCTTGTCGGTCCTTGTTTGCCCCCTCTATGTATAGTCCCTTGTGGGTAATAAAGAAAAGGAAACATTAGCGAAATGTTTAACGATATTTCGTCTGTCATTAAGTTCTCACTTCAAATTCCGCCGAAGTCAGCGTTGATTTCCATCTTTCGGGGTCGAAAAATTGAATACCAGCTGCATACTGGGGTCAATTTAATCGACTGGGTTCCCTCTCCAAAGTTTGGGGCCTTGTGCTTAGAGTAGAAAATAATATCTAATTTGTGCGTGCATTTGCCAAAACCGTACTAGATTACTTGTCACTTTTTGTTTGCCGTTATAAATCAGTTATGTTTTCAATGTTGCTTTAGTAATGCATATTTGATGCCATCACTTTGTGTCCCACACTTTGTTCTACAATCCCATATTGAAATGGTCATGCTGAATCACTAACAAACAGATCAAAATGTATGCTTGAAAATATGTGTACGCAATAAAAGTGTTTGAAGATGAAACATTTTCTCGTTGAGCGTGATTTTGTGGTTTTCACAGATAACAAACCGTTAGCATTTGCACCCCACTCCCGTTCAAAATCAGACAAATACTCACCCTGTGAGATTAGACACCTCGACTTTAACTTACAATTTACAAGTTAAATGCGCCACCTTTAAGATTGACAATCGGAAAATGCTCCATGCAACTAATCAAGAAAAATCCTCCATCTTAAGTTACGATTGTTTTAGTCATAACTCCCTGGCTAGATAAAAGCAATGGAGAATTGACAGTAAAAAGAGACAATGGAAAATCATGAAATGGTTGGTAAAACCGTGCCACGGAAACGCTGATCCAAAGGTGTAGTGAGTGCCTATGCTAGTAGCCATTAAAGGAACGTAACGTGCATAAATACAATACAAAAACTTGATGCATAGAAAATGAAATTGTGTGACTATCAGAAGAATGGAATATAAACATGTAACACAATGTACTAGAGAACTAAGCATGCAACCAAACAATGGAAAGAAGAGTTCATCAGAAAAAGATCTGTTGAAACAATACACCTATAGCAAAGCAAACAGTTAAATGATACAGGAACAAATACAATCAATTGACTGATTTAAATATAAAATATTCTGGATAGCTTTCGAGCCCAAAATGTACGGAGCGTCCAGATCGCATAACGTAAAATTTGAAAGGTATTGGTGTTGGTGGTTGTGAAATATGTGGCGGTGGTGTAGGATGTAATTACGATCGTTAGGTGAGTCATACGGAAGCGAACCACCACTAATTCTAGCACCAAGACACCATTACAACAACAGCAATAATAACACCGTAGAGATAGCTTTTGCACCATCAGCATCACCAGCATCACCAGCATCACCTGTATCACTAACATCATCAGCGTCACCAGCATTATCAGAAGCAGTAGTAGTCTCAGCAATATTAGCTGTTATGTAAATATGAATTCTTATAAGAGTGAGGTGAATAAAAAATTCAAATCACTGATTACGAAAGTTATTCCTCTAATGAGGTGTATGATTAGGTTTGAGGATACAATAAACACTTGTATCAATATTCAATTATCGAAATCCGTATTTCATTCCACATTTTGATTACAAATAGCGACGGGGCAATTCATCCAACAAGTTTTCGTTCGATTTCACGTTGGAGGCAATTTAAATCAATTACATTGCCAATATTCTGAAGAAAGCATTAGAAATGTAATATTCGTAGGTGAAACTAATTACATAGTCGCTCGATCTACAAGAAGTCGCAGCTTAATCTCTCTAAATCACGTTAGCTTAAAAAATATAATAACAAGAAAATAAGTGGGTATTTACAAAAAGATAGACTAGTTACAGCCAGAACGCTTTGATCATAGGTTTGCTTGATTGGAGATGACCTGATTGTAAAGAACAGTAAAAGCGACTACCCTGAATTACTATAGGACTCGCATAGATTCACATATAAATCTGTAGCCTTGTGAATACAAGATATCAATAAGTAACTTACATCTGGAAGTTTGATAACTCTCTCTTGAAATCAAGGGGTAAATCAAGAGGTAAAATAAAATAAAATAAAATAAAAATCAAGGGGAAATCAAGGGGTAAAATAAAATAATTATATATAATTAACATTGTAAAAATAACGAATAATGAGACTGAATTAATTTCAACTACATAATTATTGCATAAAATGCAGGCAATTCTACGCCAGGAATTCTTTTTGTAGCAAATAGATCTTGGATAAAAAATAGTTTATTTCCCCTCAGAATAGTGAGAAGACAGTTCAATGGAGATACGTATATACTTGTTATTAAAATAGATATCTCACATCATTTATATCATACCCAGGAAACAAAGAGTTTTGAAATGGGCATTATCTTTGACAGCAAATGGTTTATTTTCCCCGTTTGTATCGTAATGATTGTAATCAGTCAAATATTATCCCATAGGAAATATCATATAGACATATTTCTATATAATACAAGGATTTTATTCGATCCATGAACCAATGAACCTGATAGAAATAGTATCAAAATCTTTTGTCAAACTCTTCGGTTTTTATAGTGCAAATGGCACATTGAATATTATACCAGATATCATACAGTTTTCATAAAAAGAAAAGAAAGCACAATATCACATCCAAAATTTCCTCAAAGTAGTTACCCTCAGCTTTCATTACGGCCTCAAGACAACTCTGGAACCTTACGCATGTATTCCTTATCGTGTCCTTGGAAAGATCTTCGAACATCTTTATCATAGGAATCAACTCGACCTTTGTGCTACAGACAAAGTGGTCAGTGTGTTTCTCAAATGCGTCCCACATATAGTAATAGAGAGAATTAGGGGGCAAGAATTTGGGGCTCGTGAGGTCATAGAAATTCCCCGACAACCACTTCTAACTCTTTCCAGAAATATGGCAAGGAACGGAATCTGTCACAAATATGGCCTTTCAGCTGCAACCATCTTCATTCCGGAATGTCCATAGTCTCCAACAATTTCACATAGCCGTTTGAATTGAAAGTAAGACCTTGTTGAAAGATGGGGGGGGGGTTGAATCCCGGCGTGTGAACGTAATCAAAACGCCTGCTGTGTCCCTTCTTACTGGTTACGGCATCATAATCTATCTTATAGCTCTCCATGTCACGTCTTACGGTGTTCACAGAGTACTGAGCAGTACACATGATTCCGAATGTTGATATCCAATGCGAACCATCATGATACAGATTATTTTTTTCCAACATTTGGATGTAAAACTGTTCAGCTAACTTTTTCTCAACTACAATTATAATCTTTATGCTCTCCAACATAGCTGATAGTTCATCACTGCACAAAGCTGTTCCTGAAAAAAGAGAATGAGAATAAAAACATCGTTAGGTTTATCCTTAAACATCCTGTAGTATTATATAATCCAAGAAAGAGTGGATAGCTGATCATATTTTTGCTTGAACAGGGTTGGCCAGAGGTTGAGCAACAAGAACAAGAGCAACAAAAATAACAGCCAAGTCAAAACAAGAACGCTATTCATTATTTACACTATTTACATTGGACAGAAATGAGACCTCATCTAGGTTGTCGTTATCACAACGTTTCAGCTGATGTACTCTTCAGCCTTCATAAGGTGTCCCGGTAGAATTTCGAACGTGGGTTGCCATTGTTGTTGTTATTGTTGTTGTTGTTGTTGTTGTTATTATTATTATTATCCTTTTTTATCTGCGTGTTTTTTACAATCACTTGTTGAGACACACCCAGTATCCCAGGGCAAGTGAAATATAAGAGATGTTTCCATATGGCTGAAAGCTTGGGAAGTAATGAAATGATCTTATGTAATACACACACACACACCTAAAAGGATAAAGTTTTACTAAGGATGTTGGCAGCACTTGTTAGTACATTCCTTTGGAGCTCGTTCAGACATGGTTCCTCTGGGATTTTATCTAGATATTTCTGACACCCCTTCTTAATCACACCATGGGCACCCACAATAGCAAGAACAGTTTTTGCTTTAAGATACAACATCTTTTTTATTTCAATTTCAAGTCCTTATATTTACTTAGCTAGTCGAAAACGATATTGCAAAGACACTATGGGATATTATGATTCTGTGCGACCATGAGATAGAGAATAGAAAGTTAGACCTAATCTTAATTGAGAAAGAGAGGAAACTATACTGGATCATAGATGTATCATGCCCAGCTGGCAAGAAGGTATGCGATAATGAAGAAAAGAATGTCGAAACATATAACAGATTGATTTTGGGACATTAAGTAGTTGTGGTCGATGAAAAAGATTGTAGTGGTAGCAATAATTGTCGGAGCTCCGAGAATGAGTAAAAATCTTGAGAATTATATGGAAGAAATAAAGGTTGCAAGAGTGAAGCACTTTCAGAAAACAGCACTGCTTTGAACCGCTCGAATACTACGGAAAGTATTCGAAATTTAAGGTGTTGCCTTAGCTCGGCCACCGGTAGTGAACAGATGACACCGTAGTACATTTCCAGCGTTAGATGCTGTACATTTTTTTCATATATGATGATGATGATGATAATGCTGATGATGATGATGATGATGATGATGTTGTTGATGATACTGGTGATGGTGATGATGATGATGATGATGATGATGATGATGATGATGATGATGATGATGATGATGATGATGATGATGATAATAAGCTTAGCAAATACAAAGACTTGCAAATCGAAATAGAAAAGATGTGGCATCTCAAGACACTTATAATACCAGTGATTGTTGGAACACTTGGAATGATTAAGAAAGGGGCCGATTAATATTTAAAACTGACCCCTGGTCGACCACCTATGCAGGGAGTTCAAAATATTGTCTTAACTGGCATATCACACGTCCTCAGAAGAGCATTATCATTGTGAATTTTCATTTGTTTCTTTTCCTTTCTATCATCCCCTTCCCCTTTTTCTCTACATTTTTTTCTTCATTGTGTACTCTCTGTCGTTCTTCCCTGTCTCTCTTTTTTCTTTTCTCTCTATCTCTGGATTTGAGTGTGAATAATCTGATGTGTTGAACTTAATGGCCTATCACTGAGGACAGTATGTTTCTCTGCCCTGGGTGTCAGGAAGACACTCGGCGGGGAATAAAAAATATTAAGAACGAAGATTTGACACAATAATAATAATAATAATAATAATAATAATAAT
>JACXVO010014583.1:3011287-3022026 GCA_015501135.1 Hapalochlaena maculosa
TGAAAATGATTTGCAAGCGCCAGTTCTAGCCATACAAGTACTTCCATGATCAGATACATGATGGTTGAGTATACTTTTAGCTTAGAATGTAGCTGGACACTTTACACTTGTAATGTGTTGCTGTCTCATGAGCTGTATGAAACAATAAAAGAGATTATGCTATTAGAAATAAAGTAGGTTTTGAAGGAAAGGAAAAGTTAATGTAATTAAATGCTTAATGTAGAGGTCAGGTACAGAGCTAACCATGAGATTTGAATAGCTGGGAAAGAAATTGTTTTGTTCACCGTGTTCCTACTGACCTTCTCTTTAGTTCATAATGGAATATGTTCTGTTTATTCAAGATCATAGGTGATATGATGAAGTTTATTTCAATTTCGGTAGAGAGAAGTACATGAATGAACAGAACATATTCTGTTTTGAAACAAAGAAGTGATCAGTAGGAACATGGTGAGCAAAACAATTAAGGATATGAAAACAGCAAGACTAGAAAAACATGAGTGATATTTGTTAAGCACTTAAAATATCATATGATTTATTGTCAAACGACTCACTTGATTAGCTGTTCAAGTTATGTATACAAGAAACGTAAATGCAATAATTTTAACTGATACAAAGAAATTTTCAGTATCACATTCACATCGTCCTACTGTTTCACAGCCATACACTACTTCATCAATTAAACATTATCCAACTAGACCTGGATATATAGCAACAAACATAAGGGAGTATCAACTAAATACAACCTGTCACTTTTTACCAGCAACACGAGAGAAGAAAACACTTTGAAAATCAAAACGATATGTAAACGTACTCTTAAGCACCATATATGGCCATCACAAAGGAACTTGCATTGTTAGTAAATAGATCCATATAGATTATGCTAGACCTGACTGAGACACCATTTTTCCACAACAAGTAAAAAATTACAAATAACATAATTAGTACACTTATTATTACTGACTGCATACTAATCACCTGCACAAAAAGTAATTAAATGAATAATAAGAATGCTGAAAAAGAAAGACAACTTACAAATCTTAGGGACATATATGCTTTTGAAGCGACCTCTAGTATTCATAGCTTCTTTCATTATGTGATAAAACCACCCTCAAACAAACATTATAGTAGCATTCTAAGAACATTATCTCTCGTTTCTTCAGGATGTACAGCACCAGTGATTAGTGTAAAGCACTATTACATTCGATATAAACTAGAGAAAAAAAGTTAGTATGACCAGACTATCACCGTGCACCACATATGATTAACAACAGCAGGTCAAAATTTCAAGTGGAGTCCTCAACCAGGGTGGTAGATTTAATTAGTTTAGTTCATCTCCTAGTTTAACACTCTAGCTGACTTTTAGGTACCTTTAACCACTCACTCAATTGCAAGCATTCTTTTTTGTGCAGTTGTTAAGTTGTTGCTCAAGAACATCAATCATATTGACCTTACTAGTCTTGGAGAGTCTAGTAAATTCGATGGTTACCAGACCTAATGCATACATGAATGTATTTGTGCAAACGTACATGTATACATGTTTGTATGCACACACATGCACACCCCATAACATTTAACATTTGACTATATTGTATTTCAAATAAAAATGGGACCTTATCACAACATAAGTAAGTATTATTTCCATTTTTTATGGCCATTAGTGACTGAACATAGAGGGACAAACAAAACAAGGATACTTTTCTGGCATGTAAGAATATGTGAATGGGATTTGGGCGTTTACTTATATCCACTAAAAAGTGGATTTATATTTTGCTTAAAATATATAAAATATCAGGGACTATAATCATTTATAAAGATTAAAGAAGATACAATAGTTGTAGTCAAGTGTTAACAACCAAGAACAGAAGGTTAATAGGATGGAATAAAACTGACTATATAAATATGATGAAGTGGGCTGTACAGAAATTGAATTTTAATAATAAATAATAAAGAAAATGTCAAAGAGAAATGTTTGAGCAAAATTTAGAGAACTGTCTGAGAGAGAAGTAATAAGGTAGATTTAATTACATAAGACATAAGGGCAGTTTATTTAAATGGAAATAAATTCTAAGGATATGAATGTTATATAAACTTTAATAAGGAGAATTGAAAAATAACAATCTTGAAGAATACTAGTAATTTCAAAATTATAACATTTGTACAGATGACAACATTTGTATGGAAGATAGTGTGCAGAATTTGGAAGAGTTAGGAGCCTAAAAAGGTCGAGCAACAAGGATAATATCTGACAAATTTTAATAATAATAAACGAAAAAAATAACTTTAAATTTATAAACTGCTCTAAACAAGACTTTTCTATTTTCAACATTTTGAAATTCTTTGAAACTGTAAATGTTCTGTTTTTTACCTTTTTCACTTATTTCATATTTTGTTCACTAAATAAATAATCAATTTCCATTGCATTTCGTATTTGTACAGATTTACAAATAAATCGCTACCTGATAATCAGAAGTTTATTTATTAATTTATCAAACCTCATGGATTTATTAATTTCAAGCAGTCAAAAGAAAAAAAATTAACACCACTTTAGTTTGTGATGTTCAACGTACCAAATTAATAACTTGGGACTGTGGGGATGTTAATCTTTGTCTCTCCATTAAATATACCTGGTTAGAAAAATGTTGTTTCAATCCTGAGTTTTCCTGTTTAGGTTGTTGAAGTCCCCTTTTAAAATCTACAAAATAATGTGTTCATAATAAAAATTGTTACATTGATTAACTAACCCTGGGTAATGGATATATATATCAAATTAGTACCTTCTGAAGGACAATATATAACTTAGAAATTAAATTGTACTATTTCTGCAGTAATTTTTCTCATGCAAACAAACATACACAATGGTCAGTAAACTAATAAAGTAACAATCATAAAAAATGGATTTTATTCAGTACTGACTATCTGTCACTAATCTCTTCAAAAGTAATTTATCTCTTTAAAAGATTAATATATTTTCATGAGGCATAATTTTTATTTTTTTGCTAATATTTTGATGAAATTATAAGCCTTCTTAAACAGGACATTTCAAATGACAAATGTATTAAATATCTAAAGCAAGAGGTTATTATTATTTGACTTGATTTAGGATTGATCTTACACCTAGTAGAATTTATATGAGTAGTGAGTTGCTCCCCATAACCTTAGCTATCTATATAATTTCAATATCATCAAGTGTTCAAAACCCATCTGATAAACTTTCCTATCCCTAAGAAGCAAATCTTCCATAGAAGCTCTACTGGACGTTCCATTTCAATCTCTTTCATTCATTTGTCTCACAAGCTCTAATGCACCAATTATCAAATTTATGTTCCGAATCCTTAGACTCTCAGCTTCTCAGATTCTAAGGGGTTACATTTTTTCAACTTTTCATCTGCTCTTTTGATAATACTGATATCAAATGAACATGATAGATCAATCAATAAGAAAATTAAATTTTTCTTCTTTATTACTGTATTATCTGGTTTGTTACATTCAATTTTTTTATCTGTTTGAATTGGAAAATGCATGTTCTTAACTCAACTTTCTAATTGATGATTGTATGATGTTCTTCCTACTTCAAACCCTCATTTCTGACTAAGCTTTCAGTTTAAAACTTTCACAGCTAGATCATAACTTCATTTCTTATATTCTCCCTGGGCCAACTCAAAGCATTCTGCAACAATATCTACCATTATTTCATTCCAAATTCCACATATTCTACATTTTGTTGATACCCTCTCCCCATACACATATTTGCTAAAGTCATTTGTTTGTATTTCTTGATCTTGAGCTACTATAACAAGGCTCCAGCTTTTTTTTCCAGTTGTCCTTTTTTCAACTAAGCCCAAGATTTTGTTCCACATACAGCCTCAGGGGCTTTCCAAAACTGATCATACTAAGGTTTCTTATCAGTCTTTTAATATGTCCTGTTTAAATTTCATTCTTGTCCTTTTCACCTTTTCCAGTATTAAATCACTTGTTACCTTTAGTAACATTACTGTTCTGTGAATAACTTACTAAGTTGTTTCATTCCATCTGCACACACTCTTCCACACCAATTAAGTCTCTTCCACCCTGATCTCTCTTCAAGTACAACCAGTTGGTATCAGCTTCAGGGTAGTGGGCTCCATAAATAGTCAACTATTTCTAATTTTCCTTTTAAGTTTCTGCCCTTTAATCATTTATCCAATCTACAATTCCAACTCCATATCTGATAACAGGAATTATTCTTGAATTTATCACTTTCTCTCCCTTTACTTATATATTTTGATCCCCCATCCCTTGTAAGTATGCTTGGCATTTTGACACCATCTCTATCCTGCTGGCTCCCATTCTCTCTTTAATCAAAATTAAATAAGGAATGAGTTTGATCAGTGGTGGTAACAATTTTAAACAAGCTTCAGTTATTTGATCCTCTCAGTAAAATATAGTTAAATCTGTGTATCCAGATCTTAGAATGACTGTAAGAGTATATAAGATTCTGAGTGAAATGCATTCACTGACTTGTAAATAATGATATAGAAAACTTCCTCACAAATACTTTCTGCATGAAAAACAGTTGAGAGCTAATATGCTTACTGTAGTGGATTCCCCCAAAAGTGTTTAATCAATTAAAATTACACCACTAAACAAGTTAGCTTGGTGAAGTAAGTGCAGAAACAATGAACTGTGATTATGGTGTAAGAGATAGAAGGAGAATACAAGTTGTAGGTTAGTTGCAGATAGTATAGTGTTGATGATTGAAAGCTTACTGTTTAAACAGAAAACCTTACTTGCATATGATCTAATATGTGTATGATTTGACTAATATGTGCAGGTTTGACTTCTTGAGATCAATAACATTGTAATATTTAATAATATCATGTAGTCAAGTTAGTTAGGTTCCTACTCAAGACATGTAAATATTTGGGGTTGATTTTTTTTTCTTCTTGCATGCATACTGAGTTAAATTTTACTTGACACTAATAAATTCTGATGACAATTATTCACTAACATAAGTGAGATGTCTGATTAACTTTAGGTAGAATTAAAGGTAAAATGTAATTAGTCAGGAGAAAAAATTGTCTTTGTAAAGCAGGCTTAATTTCTTCATCTAATACAAATATATTTCCAAAAGAATCAATGTCATTGGGTTGATGAATATTGAGTAAGCACAGGGGACAATTTTCTGCAAATTCAAGTGTAAACTTGAGGCTATTTTGAAATGACTCAGAGCTAATAAGTTGGAACACTTATATCAAGCAATGTAAAGTAGATGAAAACAGAAAACAAATAAAAGAATAAGGCTAAGAATCATGTATTTAACAATTTCTTAATAAAAAGAAAATAGTAAGTTTCTTAGGATAAAAGTTTTATGCTAGTCAAACTATTTATGAAAGATAATTTTAATTGATGTTATTCAAAATAACTTCTAAATTAGATTAGAATGATCAGCACCAGGCCAGCCATAATTGAGGGGCAAGTATAGTTTTAGTTTTATTAGTACATTAAATTAGAATGATAAAGCAAATATGACTGATTCCAAAATGTTTGAAATATAAATTCTGAAGGTTTAACCTTTTCATTATCAAGCTGACTGAAACTGGCTCTGACTCAAATGCTTTGTTTTCATAAGTTTTGAATTAAAATCTTCCACTAAAACTTAGTTACAATTAATGTTCCTAATACTAATTTAATGATAACCAAGTTATTTTTCTAAGTTATTTGTCATATTTCATATAATTGAAAGAAACACAGAGCATCTCAACATAAATACGGTAATGAAAGGGTTAATTATAATTTAGGATGAAACATTTTGAATTGCAACACATAAGCCATCTATCAAACTGTTATATTCACAACAACAATGAGGGGGGAAGCAATAACAAACACTAACATATTTAAAATGACAGTATTTATGATATAGTTTAGTTTCCAAACTGATAGTAATAACAGTAGAAATCACACTTGTCAGATGGAGGAATATATTATCCCTATTAATGCATTTACACATACACATGCGCACAATGTGTTGATAAGTAGTAATCATAAAATCGTGTGTTTAGGACGATATTTAAAGAGTAAGAAGGCATCAAATGTGCATGTGCATAAGAATAGGAGCATATAATAATTTCCTATTTTTAAGAGGTAGTTAATAATTTTAATTTTAATTTAAATAGTGAAACCCAGAACTTATCATAGCATAAGTAAATTAAATGTATTCACCTAACACTCCTGGAATTTCTTCATATTGTTCTGTGAAGCCCTTAGTCCAACAATGGCTGCTGTCTCCCTGTGTTGGCATTGTGTCAGTGAGATAGCGGGAGCCATTCTCAGTATTCTGTTCAGGCTGTTCACTGTGTGGTGCTATTTCCATTGACTCATGATACATCTGAGGGATTTAAAAAAAACAAATCCCAAATAATTAAAGAAAATAGTATCATACTATTTCTTATAAATACTAATTTATTTCTTTTACATAGACATGAAGTATCAAATATCATATGCAAAGGACAAAGGAGAAGCCATGATGCTCAACTTTCCCAAGATCATTAAGGATATAAATGACTCTATTCCAACTCGGAATTAAAACCTAATCAGTGATTCAGTTTAAGAACTTTGCTATTGCACAGAACTTATTCTGATTCTTATAAATACTAAGAGTTAAGTATCACCAATATTTAGTGGTTCTTTTTTAATCATTTCTATACGATAAAATCTGTTTCTTATATAAAGTTTCTTCAAGAAAGAAAACAGGATATTGTGATGCCTTTATAAAAGTAAAGAAATTTTAATTTAATATAGTATGGATGCTTAGTAAGGTTCTTAGTCTGGATATCTGCAAGAAAAGTGAAAGTAGGAAGAGCACTAGAGGTCAAGTTTGAATGTTTGCAACAGAATGGATCCTACTAAATGCAGTAAAATAACATTAAATTAAATTGAAAATTGAGGTAAGGCAGCAGAATTAATTCACTTGGAGTTTCCATCTACTCTGTAACACTTATCAGTATATTTTTTAAAAATTGACTTAATTTAGAAAAGGAAAAATATTGATTAAATTTCCTTCTTGTTAATAATCCTTTCAGCACAAGGCTTGAAATTTTGGAGGATGGAGCTAGTCAATCATATTGACCCCAGAATTCAACTGATGCCTATTTTATCCAACTCTAGAAGGCTGTAAAGCAAAGTCAGCCTGAATGAAAATTGAAATCAGAACTTAAAGACCAATGAATGCTGCTAAGCATTTTGTCTGTCTTGCAAATGAACTTGCCAGTTTGCCTACTTCTTGTTATTAATAAGGTGACAATGAAGGTGGTACCATAACAATAGAATACTTGATGGCAATATTTAATTGTAACGCTTTATCCATTTGGTTCAAATTCTGTCTTTGACTTTGTTAATATAAGAAATTTAAAAAATTACAAAGCAAACAAGCCAGGAAGATCAAATGACTTCAAGGTATATAACTCCTGCATAATTTACATTTTGAAATGATTAAATTTGTGTAGGCGAAAAATAATTATGGTAATTAAAATTGAGGAGTAAATACATTAATTTTAAATAGAAATGATGCTAAACAATTCCACTTTAAAATAGTAAAGTCATTTGTGTTCTGTTATATAGATGAGAATACATTTTGGAAGGAATATGTTTGACTAATGAAAATTTGTCAACAAAACTTATCTCAGAAAAAAAATTTTCCACTTGATTAAAACAAATCATTAAATATTAAGATATCTTTTAATAAAAAGCTAACAAATCTATATTTAAAATTATTTCAAAAATTAAGTGTTTTAGTCAACATCATTTCTGAAGCTTTACTACTTGTTGAAGTTTGATTTACTGGAATTGTTTTGGTTAAGAAGCTAAAATAATGCAATTTAAGAAAATCTCCTTCACTGAATTTTAAGTAGTTATATTCCTGATATTTTCTACATATGCCTGACTGTATCACTATTATGATGATGAAAAAAAAAACCCAAAAGGATCCTCTCTAATTTTTCAGTTATAACCAAAGATTCATTCAATAATATTTGCAAGCAAAATATCCACCACCAGAAATAAATTCAGTCACTTAGTGATTGCAGTGCATTGGAAGAAAAGTTAAGAAACGACTATATGAATGCAAATATACTATTGAAAAACTGATGTCTATAATAACACCTTGAAAAGTTTGTTTTTTAATATTACACACTGGGTGTATTTGCATTTTATCAACTATCTCATTGACTATCTTAACAGTAATCATTGTTACTAAGACAGCAAGCTTATCTCCTAATCTACATGTCTGATATTAGTTCTTGGTACTGGCTGGGCTGCTTACAAATGTACTAACTTGTTAATACTAATTTCCTCCAAATCACACTTATTCTTCATGAGTTTGTATTACTAATAACATTTTTATACATATCAAAGATATTATATTCAGATACTTCCCAATATGCTCTCCTTCTCTAGAGAACTTGGTTTACTGGAGATAATTTGTTATGTGTTCTGATGAATAGTTCAAAAGTCTTTTGCTAGAGTATAGATTTAGAATCTCAAAGTATATCTCCAAACTAATAAAATGTGAAGTTGTATCAATAAATATATTTGGATATTGCTCATCTATTTTTCTACTTTATTAGACTTCTTTTGCTTACCTGCCACAGTGTCCCCTTTCAAAATTAAGCTACTTTCTTTCTTATCTTCTATGGTTTAAACACATTTCTGTTCATGAACTACAATGTTTCCTTTCTAATTGAACTCCCCATTATGTGTGGCAGTCAATGAAGGAAATACTTTCAACTATTATCAATGTATTTTTATCATTGGGAAACTGAAATAATCATCTATGCAAATAGACACTGAAGTTAAGTACCTTTATCAACTCTTCTTGGATATGCTGTTTATGAGTATGATCAGCAGAACTTCAATAACATCTGAATTTAGTCTCAGATAATGTTGATTGAACATTTTATTTATCTTCTTTTTTTTTAAATGAAGAAGGTGAGTGAACTTAACTTTTTGCAGGATTTCTAAGACTGGTGGGAGAAATGTTAGGTCATCCTCAGACCAATGATCTGACCTGAATGCTACCCTGAGTCAGGTAGTGGTATTAAACTGGATGACAAATTAGATATACTACTATCTGGGCTTAAATTCTCCATATTATAGAGCCTAGTGCTTATAAACAGTAGGATATTTCAGTTTTTATCAAAGAAGATCAAATTCCCAAAGGTCCTTTAGTTTATCAGTAGTTAAAACTGTTTTGATTATCTCCACTTGTTTGAGCTTTCATAATACCAAAATGGTCTTCTTTCATTACAATTACAAACTGAATCTCAGTTTTGTTTACTACTCAAACTTAATTTTACTTCACTTCCAATTGTATTATTTTCATCTAAAATGTATAAACTTGTATTCCTTATCTTCCTCTACATATTTTTGCACTTCTTTTCCAAGACCGCTTGAAAGCCAAATTAGTATTTATTCTTAATTTTTTCACATTGATCTAAGTGTTTGTCTCTAAAAAACAGCATCACCATAGTAATGTATCTTTGCTTCATCCACAGATTTTTTTTTTTTACATTCTGATTCCTTCTTGCAAAATAACATAAAATTATAAAAGAAGTTGATTTAAAAAAATAAAGACATCACATGAATGTATACATACAAATACATACAAATGTAATTTTACCAAAAGTATAGAAATGCCCACACATGCATACACAAATGCATGTGCGTGTGTGCACTCACTCACACACATACACATGCACACGCACAAACACACACACACACACAAGTGTACGCACACATAAGCATTTGTCAATATGCACGGAAACATATACAAGTATCCACTGATACAGCATACACTCATATATGTTAAATAGAAAAGTTCCTCTACGTTACATCTTTCGTGATGAAGAGAAAACGAAGGGAAATAACTCTGTCATTATTCAAGCAACAATGCTTTAAAAGTATCAACATAAATCAGCAATAGAAACGACCCCTTTGATTTCTAAAGAATTAATTATTTATCATATAAACCCGAACATTTTAATGTAGAAATTATTCTAAAAACTAGAGTGACAAGTAGGAAAAACTGATTGCATGCTTAGTGGCATTTCTTCTGGTTTTTGTTTTGAGTTCGAATTCTACTTGAGGTTAACTTTATCTTTTATATTTTCTGTGAGCCAACAGAATTGTTACTTTTCCAGACAAAATTCTTAGTATTTCTGTTAGCTCTACGTTCTGAGTTAAAATTCCACTGAGGCCAACTTTGCCTTTTATCGTTTAGAGATTGATAAAATAAGCACCAGTTGAGCACCTGGGATGATGGTAACTGATTTGTTCCCTCCAGACAAAACTTCAGACCTTGTGCTTATCATATAAAGGATTATTGTAATTATGAGATATTTTCCCCTTTATTGTTTTGTACAATTTCTGGTACACTTCTGCGTTCCTGAGGTGCATGCAACGTTGTGTTCTTATCTTTGTGACGATTAGAGGGATATAACCTCCTCCTATCGGTGTACTGCACTGTTTTGTTTTACTATGAAGTCTAGTTTCTTGTTATGTTAGCATGTGTTCATTCTGTTGAGTGTGTAATGTGAGTTATGTTATTAGCTGGGACTTAATCTCGTATAAGTTGTATTGTTTAAGAACTGGAACACTGGAATCAATGTAATTAACTTACTCTTACCCCTGGAATTGCTGGCTTTGTGTCAAAGTTGTTTATCATCATCATCATCATCATCACCATTATTATTATTATTATTATTATT